>VOMN01018223.1:0-15576 GCA_014899125.1 Orchestia grillus
AATTGTTGTGAGGACGTCGTTTGTAGACAATCAGAAGTTAATGGGTTTCCTGGTTGTAAATTTTACGTATATATTCATCTGCTCGGGCTTGAATCAAGAACGTAAATTTGAGCTTTTCTGCTATGCCCAATCTTCATCTTGACGTTGGAAAGTTTTGGAGGAACCCTTTGTTGTGCATAGACTTCCATGCCTGCGTTATTTCTGAAGCGTCTTTAGTGATAGTCAAGAACTAGTACGAGCTTCTACCTAACACAGAACGGGAACTGCTTGGAACAAAGGTTAATAATACAGTGAATCATAAAGAACAAATAATATTTATGCCTAAGTCATCAGTGATATTTTTATTTCTCGTATTTTCCCTGAGCGCTTGTACCATTTATTCTTAGCCAAGATAAGATATTCATTTAATGTAGTTATGTTTTATTTTTTAGGCTAATTAGATAGTAGACGACTCTATATTAGGATGATAATTTCTAAAGTGTACTTTTTCGAGGACTGACATTATTTTCAACCTTAAATAAAATTGCATAGCGTCTCAAGTAACTCGGCAAACACACGAAATGAAATGCCCAGATGATGTACTTGGCTATCGTGATTTATTCTTGCTCGGCCTGCTACGACTGCCCACCAGACACGCTCTGAGCACACTGGTTTCGACTCTCATTTTAACGCTGCTGGTGAGCTCGTTCACGCAGAGCTTTATTTCAGGGGTGCGATGGTATCATGGACGCGTCAGGCTCCATCAAAAGAGCAGCCGCCCGAAATTGCATCCAATTATTGCCTCATTACTGGCGCTATCTGGTGTCCTTATTTCATTAGCCGGACTTGGTCTTCTGAGTTGCAACTCCTTATCTTCTGTATTAGTGCTCCAGCTTGATATATGCGCCCCCCGCTGCCCTCACATTACTTTCTCTTATGTTTGCTTCTATTCATTTTACTTCTATTTATTTGCGTCTGTTCAGTTTGCTATTATTCGTTTTCTGCTGTTTAGTTGTGCAATTTAGTCTTGCTACTCCATTCCTTGCTATCGTGCGGCGCTTGTTAGTTCACTGCGACTGCAGTTTATGGGATTCGAGTTTGTTTGTTGCGTTTGCCCTCGCGCTGTTGTGTATTGGTTTCCTGCGTCTTGTTAGTACTTCGTAGCCAAAAGCCTCGTGTGAATTTTTGGCTACTAACCTTTGAACAATTTCTGTAAAGTAGATGCTTTAATAACTTATCCGAGGGCAATTTCATTTTCAAATGTCCTCTTTTCAAACATTAAACTGCTAATATCTTAAAAACTATTTTTTTTCTCCAAGTTTCGTAGACGCAACAGTGTTTAGTTTGCCACTTTCTGGTAGGTGTGAAATTGTGTACCTATATTTACTCAACAACCTGAGTGCGTAAGGGATCCTTTGCGAGAACACCCCTTGTGCGTAGATTCCCCGTTCTCTATAGTCCTAGCAAATTGTCTCTTGTCTTTCAGTGCGACTTAGTCCGAGTCACTGAAGCACTGCAATCTATACTACTATGTATAACTGCTATTTTATTGGCTTAAAAATACAAAAGTTTAAGTCCGCATTAAATGCTCGTATGTGTGTCTTCAAGCCCCAGTCCTAAGTCTATGGAGTACCTGTTCGGCCAATTAGTTTACGAATGCGTGTTGTTTTACGTTTGTAGGGAAAATAATATGAAAATTATGGATTTATTTAGCAGCTGACTGCTAGAACAATCATAATTGAGGGTCACACATTGTTAACGAGCCTGGCTTGTTAACGGGCGGTGCAGTAAACGGTGCTGCGTGTACGGGCGGTGCAGTGAACGGTGCCGCGTGTACGGGTGGTGCAGTGAACGGTGCCGCGTGTACGGGCGGTGCAGTGAAAGGTGCCGCGTGTAGAGCGGTGCAGCGAAAAGTATCACGTGCTCGGCCGGTGCAGTAAAGTATGCCAATGGCGGCTGGTCTCACTATGCGGTCTAGGACAGTTTTTATGTTACTTTTTGACCTTTTTTCTGCAGGTTTTTCAATTTCACCGCCATTGGGACTCATGAAACAATCCAGAAAACGTAAAATAGAACTCAGTGTATGCATTTGTGCCCCCTGTGAGAAATGGGCTAGCATAAAGCGCAGAAGCAACCTACAATTTCCAATTCGCAGAATGGAAAATAGGTTCAATATCTGCGACTTTGAATCGACACTACCCGGCAGGGACTGCGTCGCATGTAAGCCGAGTAAGACTGGAGCCCTTGATGTATGGCATTATTGTTGTTCGTGTGACGCGTGGAGGTCCTTTGAAGATACTCGAGACAATCACAAAATAAGTACAACATTGAACTCCGACCCAGCAATTCCTACGTAATCAAAGTCGTCGTCTCCGAGGCACCGGTAAGTGTCTGTGTTTCTCGTGTCTGCGATGGCTGACTTGTGTACCTGCGAATTCTCTCCTCACACCCACGCTTCTGGAAAATAACAGGCGGCAAACAAGGAGAAAGAACGAATGCGTGGCAACGAACAGTGAACTCAAATATCGTCGAGAGTCCGCAGCGATGTACGCACTTTATTTTAAACGTAAGGTAATTAGTTAGGCGCCTTGCAAACTGCGTCTCTGAAATGTATATATATGTATGAGGATGGGAGTTGTATTTTTAGGTGCTGCACTCTTCTGTTCCTCAACAGCGCTGTAGAAGGTAACTGCTCAGTTTTTTCGTACTTATTCATATATTCCTATTTTCAGTCAATCTGGAATAGTTTAGCAATCGACAAATATTTATCCCTGTCAGAAATAAGCGGTTTTGGGCTCCAGCAATATCAGGCATATCAAAACATCGTTACCGAACCTATGGAATTAGTGAGAGCAATTTATTTAGAGCAAACATGCGGTCCAGCTCAAAAGCCATCACCGTATTCCTCTGGAATCGATCTCCCAGCTTCTGATTATAGAGAGTGACGTGCTGCCCGAAGTTGGACTAAAAATTTGCTCTGCCTTCCATCGACCTAATTAGGAAAATCGTCCCTCATAAATTATCTAAATGATGTGTCGTGTGGACCCCGTGGTCCTCGCGGCTCTTCACGGTTTTAATGCATCGGGAATTTCTTCGGTTATGGATACGGAATTCGAACCCCAGAATACCTGGTTTGGTCTCAATGAGAGCTCGATATTCAGCGCCTTTAGAGATACTTTCATCGAGCAGCCAGCGGCCCGGGAACTTTGATTTCAAGCGATAACGCACCAAATTCTCTCCAAGTTCATGCTTAAACAATTTCCTCTGACATGACCAACATGTGGAGAGCTCGTGCTAATTAATTATTATTATACGCGCTAGAGTAGTTTATTCAATACGTGGAGAACATAGATGGTTGTAGCGTGAAAACTCCGTAAATTTTATTCTATCTGAATCAAGACTGAACTTAAATTAGGATTGTCCGTTCTTTATATTTTTTTGCACGTTCCAGAAGTTTCCTCGATTTACATCAAAAATTTCAAGTACTTTTTTACCCCAATTGTTGTGTGTTTAAAATTTCAGACATGGATTTCTTAAGATTTTACGATGGACTATTTAATGATAGCCAGTTGTGGGCCCGCATTGGCTCCGTGAATTTTAGCGCATCTTATTAGTGAAAATTCGATCGGGTTGAAGCCCTCGCATTGAATTTACTCCCGTGCCTTATGGCCGCAGTCAGTTCTGAAAACTTGTACGACTTGTTCGGTAGCTGAAGCTTCTGATTTGTTCAAGTTGACTGCAACAGCGGCGAGACTCTGAGCATGATCCAGAATGACGAGGTTTGGTGTATGAGGTCTTAGGCATATTAGCACAATCGGCTTAGCACAATCGTGTAAAGCGCTCCATAACAAAACTGCAAAGCGAAAAATGAAGGAGCAGTAGCAGTATGAATTAGGGTTCAAGTTAAAGGACGGTTGGGGTCTGAGCTGGTGTCTGAGCTGGGGTCTAAGCTGGGGTCTCGCCTGACGCTACGTCGGGTCCCTCTCGTGGAGTGCTCGCCGGACGCTACGTCGGGTCCCTCTCATGGAGTGCCCGCACCCAAGTCAGTCAACGGGATCGTGCTCCGCCCTGTTAACCGTCATGGTACAGGCTTGATACACACCTCGACGGGTGTGTATCAAGATAAAGTTCCTGATGCATCCTTCACGATTTTTTTTAGTCCAGGATCTCAATTGAATTCGTGATATTCAAGATCGATTGTGAACAATGCCATAAATGGTATGCCATACGTTGTTGAGAGCGAATTTTATATTGTACTATGATTCATTTCCAAGTGGTATTGCGAAGATCTTTATCATGCATATAATCTCCCTCTGGAAACGTAGGATAGATATTAGTGTTCGATGAGTTGTGTCATCTTATGATATGAGAACTGGCGTCCCTAGAGCCGTTGTTAGGTTACCTCAGCTATAGATAGACCTCCAGGACTTCTATCGTTCTTGTCTATTTACTTATTCTGATATTCAAACTTCCTTCGCTATCTCTTCTTTGTCTTTACTTCTTTTTCCCTATTTGCTGTTTCTATACGCTGGGAATGTGATGTGGGAACACGCTTGTACGTAGGTTCCAAGTTTGCAGCTGTGCGTGCTAAGTGTTCCCTTCCTTTCAATCACTGGAGGTCGCGTATGATGTCTCTAGGAAGCCTTTCACCAAATAAGTACCACTAATAATATTCAGTGGTATTTTTCATGTGACTTCGAAATCAACACTGTCACAGATATCGACTCTGATTACTTCGTACAAAACTCGGAACGAAATTAAGCCTGCAGGAGCGAAGGCCCCATAGAAGCGTGGCCCTTCAGGAGACACCTTTGCGGCCTCTAAAGGTCGCGCGAATTATTTTCTATCAAGAATGAGACACGCGCTTTGATCCTCGCTGCCACCTAATCTGGGGCGCTGGTACGAGGTGTGAATGGCTCTTTTGCGGTGCCTTCCGTCACATGATGACGTGCTCCTCGCCCTCGGCAAATGGCGGCCCCCACAGCTGTTCCTTGCCTACGATATCGTCACGCACTCTGTTATTTACGCGGGGTTTGAAGAAGCTTGTCTTGGTGATTCATAACTACCGGTGTCTAAAAGAAGGGATATATGTGCGCAATGCAATCTTCTGGTGGTAAGTTTATTTTCATCTCTGAGAGGTTAACACGGAAAATGCTTCGTACAACGGATGCAATATCGTAATATTAGTTTTTTTTAGTTAGTGATTCGAGAATTGAATTAGCATCAGTATTTTTCTATTTGAACGTTCCTGTTGAACTCAAGTTCAGCAGATGTTGATGGTGATGTAGTGACTGGAAGATGCCTTTCAACAGTTTCCTGGCCACAAACCAAAGATATATTCGCCTAGTAATGACAAATCAAGACCTTTTGTGTGTGGGTGCCATTTGAACGTGGCGATCCTCAGTGCGTTGCCTTACATCTTTCTTTATCTAAAGTTGGCCGACTGATCCGAGAAAGAAATGAATTGAAAGTGTATCCAAAGCAGCAAATAATCCTAGGGGTTTCTCCACAACGTCAGTTTTTTGTGGTATGAAAGTTATAATGTAGTTAATAAATAAAGGTTACAAGTCAATGTTCTATACCTGTTTTCATTCGCTCTGGTCGTTCCATCAGTCTGCACATAACGTTAGTCTATTGTGGTATAAAATATGAAATAAAAAAATAGGTTTCACTTACATGTATTATGGCTGATTTACTATCCACTTATAGTTGCTAGAGTCTATACACAATATCTTTTATGTGGTACAGAAGTTATAATAAAGGCAATAAATGAAGGTTACACGTAAATGTCCTATTCCTATGGCTTTTAGTCTACGCGCTGAGCTGGCGCAGAATTGATGGGACCGTATTTGAGAGACTTCATTAACCCTTCGAAGTTCTACGGTGTGCTGAACGTACCACCAAGAAAAATTCCTGTCGTACTTTTGCAGAAGCCTGAAGGTTATGTGCCTCCGTACCACTTTTTGAAAATTTACACATACTGCTTTTCTATTGATTCCTTAATATGCGCGGCAGATTTTGGCTATTTTGCAACAAAAGCTAATCCTTCTCGTGACTGTGAACGGGTAAAAGAACAGCCTGCTCTCCAAGTCTTCTTGAAGTCTTGCCGGGGTCATGCGGAGTGCGCGTCAAAAAGCTCCGTCTTAATTCCATTCATCGAATGTCTTTCCATGCTATCAATAGCTGGCCTAAGTTGTTGAGTGATTTGTCGTGCTCCCAATGAACTTTCTAACACTGAGAATAAAGTTATTGAGCTCATAAAAGCCCGCTGAATTTAACTGCACTTGAAAAAATGAAATCCGAAGTGAGCCAGTGGACTTGACCCTAATTTCTAAGCGTGAAATTTGCCACCTTGCTAAATAAACGAAAGGAATACAGTATTCTTTGTTTGCAATAGAAAGACACGAGTTTATACGAATAAAAATGAACCTTAAGTTCTCCGTTTATGATACGTAATTATTTCACCCAAGCAAGTGCATGGATTTTTCCTCAACATATTAGAAACTTTCTGAAATTATTTACCGCTAAACGGAACAAATTTTCGCCAATATATAGCGCAGTGGTTCGTACTCATGAGTTCCTTCTAATGACAACCTCCAGAAGTTACAGTGTGTGATCAAAGTAATACCTCAAGATGAACTTCTGGTCATTGACATTTGGTTCGCTACGGAGGACTCGATCTTCACTAAATATTTCTCTAGCAAGGTTCTAAAAGAGAACGAATTAGCAGGTTTATTCGAAGAGACGAAAAGTGGCTTTGTTCTGCAATCCAATTTGCAGCTGCAGCGAAGCTGAGACGGGTTAGATGGAGCAAAATTGCCTTGTGTACAGTGAAGGTGTCTTCGTCGTGTGACGTCAGGTACAAATTTGTTTTGGGTTATTACCGTCGTTGCAAGTTACAAATGCCTCCACGTCTTCTCAAGCGTGGCCCATGTATTTCATTATTATTCCTGGAACATTCACTCAGACCGTCGGTCAGGTACCCTATGCACCTTGGAGTGCGTATTTCTGCACGTCTCCTCAAGTGGGTATAAAATGATACTCAAATAGGCTACATGCAATAGGGTTAGGCGTCTCTACCCCTTACTATGGGACTTGCATCCCCGGAGGGAAACTGTTAAGTCGCCTCAGCTCTAGTTAGGCCTTCGGGACTTCTATGTTTCGTGCCCTTTTACTTCTTTCTTTTTCCATGCGTTCTTCGCTGATTATTCTTTATATTTTCTTCCTCTTCGTTTCTCTTCCTTCTCAGCTTGTTTCTATGTGCAAAGGATCTTGTGTGGGATCACACTTTGTGCATAGATTCTCTGTATTCTACAGTTCAAAATAAATGGTTTCCCTTCTCATTCGGTGGGAAAGAGCCCTAATTACTGAAGCGCTGCTATCGCTCCTACTAGAACTACTACAAATACTACAATTACTACTACATTCCTGCAGGTCGACTTGCAGGAATGAACATTTAGAAGTTTTCCTCCGAGAATACGAACTCGTACTTCTACGTGTACGAATAAATACGTGCAGGAATACTTGTACAATTTTACTCACGTGACTTTACATGTGTGAAGTGTATATATACGTTTCAATTCCAAGCTGTAAGACATCCTGTGCCTATTGCATGTTCTTAATTAAATGGCGTCTTAGCAATCGAGGAAATTAATCAGTAAAGCCTCGTGAGTATTGTGCAACGACTTTGTCTTTTTGAAGAATAGAATATGAAATTTTGCGAATAAGCAGCCACCTGTTTTCGTTCACAAAAACAAGTGATGTATCGACTGAAATACTTGTGTTTTATAACGAAAATTATATAAATACTTAAACTTTTATTACTGTCATATTTAGTACAACGGAAAAAGACTCTTATTATCATTTCGTTGAAGCATCACATTTTTCTGAAGTAGATAATACAACCGAATTGCACTTCATTTCTTTCATTAGGGGCATCAATTTTACCTTGTTTTGTGGCAGGGGCTGTCGCAACGGGAAAGCTGCGTGAAATTTGCGAGTCTGGGACGAGGTTCAAGCCGAAAATCAGGTTCATGCGTCACGGAGACGTGAAATATCCCTTCTTTTCTTTCTGCCAGCGTTTGATTGCGAACTAATTTTTCACGCGGAGTGCAGTAAACTCACGAAACACACAAACCAAGGCATCCAGGTAGTACTTGTATGTGCCTTGTAAAGTTTCTTTCACATTCTTCGCGCTCCAATTGCAATGAATGTATTGTTTACAGAGTGAGTTTACTTCATTATGCCATGTTGATTACTTGCAGGCGTATGTGCCCTACACCGCCCTGCAATTACACCTACGTACACTGCGGTGCAAGAGGTGCTCCTATGCCATGCTGCATGAAATTCGCACAGCCGTGTTTGCGTGTGGGCGCTTGCTCCTGAGGCTGATAGCTGACGAATAAATCGCGCGTCAAAACCTTTCATCAGGGGCAGTCTCGACGAAAAATTCTACTGGTCCTCACTCCAATTGTTTTTTATAGCCAGTTTTCGTGCAAAATTCATTTGGCTGTGTCTAATGTAAGACTTGCTTCTGCAGGTCTCATTGTGCTCTTACAATGACTTCGACGGCCGAGTGCTTCTGAGTGTTGAATTGGGCATAATTTTGTGCCCTGCGAAATCCGAAGCTGCCCTTATAAAGGTTGACGTTTGTGTTGATCGAATTCGCGTTTCTTGCATTTTTAAACTCGATTAAAGATAATTACTGGAATCAGGATTGCAGTCTTGCGGTTTGCTGTTCTAACAAAGTAATTCAAATTTGAACACTTCAATAGTACATGTATTGTAATACATAAGTTGCGGGGGAATATTGTGTTCTGAGACAGCTTCATATCTTCAAAGGGACGACTGGTAGACAGAATTTAAGCACTCGTGTGTATAGATTAACAATAAATAACCAACACATGTAGCTTCACTATAAAATTACCAATACATGTTGCTTAACAATAAAATAACCAATACATTCAATTTAGCAATGAAATAGTCAACTTTTTCCTTCTTGATAATCCTTAAGCTTGTTTTACAGTTTATAATTTACTCATTCGGTATTTTTGCATACAATATATGCTAATACGATGCCTTCGAACTAACCCGAAATGTCCGAGTCTAATGAAAGTTTCAGTAGAGGGCACTTCGCAGTAACTCTTTTGATCTTTTTCCGGCGAATACAAAACAAAATTCAACCTCGGCATTCACTGCATGCCATGAGGCAATCGCCACTGAAATATGTACGTATCGAGTTTTCTGTGACCACTACGAAGATAAATGATCACGAGTGCGTGTGAGATCAATTTGTCACAATTTCTTGGAACGGTTGAACGCCACACAGAACTTCGGCCACACAGGCACAGTGCCGCTTCTCTCAGTAAATTTACTCTAAGCCTTGTTTCGTTTGAGCCAACTTCTAAATCAATGTGTACAGTGGCTGTCTAGCGTCTCGATGACAGGCATTATTCGATAAATTAGGTACCTTGTGCTCAATTGGCTTTGTCTTGCTTAGTCAAATCTCTTGGAATTTAGGGTTTAGCTAATGCATCAGGTCATCTTTCGTCCGAAAAGCGGGTATTTACTTGCCCCACAGGGGGCTGGGGTTGATATGCACAGGCCATTTTACAGAGGCATGCAACCGCTCTTGGCCCCATGTTCTCGGTGTTATTTCGCACCAGTAAAAGAGAAATGTACCAGTTGCTGCTAGGTTCAATAGCTGACAGCTGGATTAGGGAATTATAGATGTGGCAGAAGCTAAAATATAACTTTCCATTAATTTTAATTGTGCGCGAGGTGGATGTGAATCTGAGTGGTACGACTCCTCGTCTAACTACATCGGAATATCAATAACTGAAAGTTAGCCATTTGTAGAAGAAGACTTGCGTATTCCTACTAATCTTGACGGCGGTGCACGACATATTCATTGTGGCCCAGGTACCCGAGTGTTTTATCAGCGATGTAATCGATGGCGCTCGAGCAGGGCTGCCTTTTCATGCGAGGTGTGACGTTGTGACGTCACGTTATGACGTTGTGACAGTGTAACGTTGTGACGTTGCGCCACTGCTACTTCAACATGGCGATTCAATCTGTAACTATTACAAGCAAACAGACGGTGCTTTTGACACGATGACTGTGCCACAACACGTGTGTCGCAGTGCATAATTTTAAATATTACTCCTTTATGTAACTTTGATAATATTAATGGTTCCCGTTTCATTCGGGAACCGGGAATTCCAAGCGGGGTTAGCTTGAAAAACAAATTGGAATTGCGATCGTTTATGTGAGCAAAATTGAGGCGGCTGGCCAAAGCTAGGCTAAGAGTATGGCCTTAGAGGGGATCTAAAAACTTTCTCAGAATACTTTTAGCACAACCGGAATGCTGTTTAAAACTTGTAAGGTATAACCAAGATATGACTTCGAAGCAATCGAAAGCCAGGAGTCTAAGGTTTCTTAGAAATTCTAAATATTTATGTACGCATTAAACATGCATGCAAATCTCCTACATGCTCTCACAGTTCGGTAAAATATGTCTCAATGCTCGACAAACGTAAGTACGTGTTGGTGTTTGCTTCTCCCTCTAGACAACTACTTATTCGATTGTTTCTCATTTTTTTATCAATTTTGTTTGTCATATTTTAGATGTTTTTGCTGCCAGGAATATTAATGACTTTTTTGGGTCCTTACGTATTATCGGGAGGACCTCATTCCCAAACTTTTTTGTCTTCTTTTCTCTGCCTTGCATTCTCGACCAATAACTGCATTCGTTTACTTTATATGTTTGAATTGTAAATTTGAATTCTTAGGACTGAATGGTAATTATACATAGTAAATAGGAACAGAATAATTTTTTTTCCGTTGGGTCTCCGAGACTTGATACACGGACTTGTGTATCCATTCATAACGCCCGTCCATGTTATTGAAGTGTTTTATTGTCGTTGTGTAGTTTTAATAGTTTTATTTACTCAGTGCAATCCAAAGTAGTGCTGGGCTGAGGGCAGACGGAAAAATTGAAAGCTATTGCAACGATTGGTAGACACGACTGGCTTTGTCGGAGCACCACAGCAAGAAAAATGTCATCAAGAGAAGAGGAAGGAGTTCGCTTGGTCATAAATCAAGCCCTCATACGTAGCGCAGCGGCCGCTTTCATCGAAGGGAATTACACCTGATGGCAAGCAGGTCGTAACTTTATGGCCCTTCTAGTTATTTGCACCCGTTAACGTACTGCAGGGTATTATAGCCGTTCAAATTCAACCCACGTTAATCAAGTATTTACCCTGTCCTAGCTTGCTAGTTCCTGAGAAAATTCATTGCTTCGTGAGTATAAATCGTCGCCAATTATCAAAATTGAATAAGTGGGAGACACTACAAAGTTGCGTGCTGCTCCAAGACCAAGCGCGCGTGCGTTCTTTCTTCAAAGTTGCGATAATCAATTGACCGAGAATCTTGGCTAATTTTCTGGCAGCGAAAGCGTTCTCGGACTTGGCCGTCTCACAGCAGCCAGAGATTCTGGGCCGCTCACGCAGAGGCAGACTTGCAATACTCGTCCTTACGTGTCCTCAGGTACAGCGGTGCGATGATTTCGGGCGACAGTACGAGTACAAGAAGGTTTCAGTGTCTTGGTAAATATATAAAATGACTTTCAAATCTTGTCGAATTGAAATTGATTAAAAGATACTTAATTATGGAGATTTGTATTCCAGTTTTTTGACTGACGAGATGCGTACCATCCCAGCTCACTAAGGGACCGGGGTTCATGCTAAAAACATTTCCTTTAATTTCAATTGAACATACAGGGATAACCCTTCATCCACCAAAGCCACCGTGCGGTTTTGCATCTTTTGAATGTTACTGGTTTCTTGTAAAAAGCTCTTTGCTGTCTTAATGTATTTATAAAGTTATGGCCAAAACGATTAACATTTAATAATTTTCGAATTTTTACATTTAAGATATGACAGCGCCTAAACTTAAACACTGTGATTGTTGTTCGCTTAAAACAGGACCTAACGTGCAAAGAAAGAACAAATTGGCATCGAGAGCTACTGTTCATATAAGCTTTTGAAGCAGGTATATGATACGGGTAATTCTAACGTGTAAATGTTTTCTGGGCGTCCCCAAGCGTCCAATGAACAGTAACGTCGGGTGTTGGTGAGGTCCCAACTGAAGACTCGCGGGGCCGTCAGTCCTCAGCTGGCGAGGAATGGCAAAAGCTGGAGTGATCGCCTCATCTCGCACCGAGAGGCGAATACTTCCCGAGAAGTACCTCAAGTCTAGGAAAGGTGAAAAGAAGCCATCTTCCCTTCAAAAAGAGTATTCTGTAAGAACTACATTTTTGGGAAAAATATAGGAACTGGTCGGCTGAAAGGTGAAACAATGTATTTTTTCTGGTGAAGCTCTCGTTTACGTATTTGGAGGATCAAGAAAATGTCAAGTTCCGGAAAGAAAAAAGGGATGGTATCCCGAAGCCTGTGTCATTCCCACAGTAAAGCATCCGAACACTCAATGTATGGAGTTGCTTTTCATTGAAAAGAAAAGGCGCATTGATATTTTTGCCAAGAACTCCTCCGTGAACTCGAAATGGTACCAGTTTGTGCTACAACAGCATCTTCTGCTAACTGCTTGAAGACTAATTCCGCTATAACTGTTTTTTTTTCAGCACTATGGAGCACCACGCCATATGGCAACAGTTTGAACAAAATCCTCAAATGACCAAATCATTGCAATTGTAGGCCCATAACCTGGGAATTCGCTAGAGTTCAACCGTTTTGAAAATTTGTGGACAGCTATCAACATGATGTTTTGAGAATTAAGCATTAAATTTGGAACGACTGGAAATGCTGATTGAACAAGAATAGTCAAATATAGGTAGTAAAATAGTTCTAAGCGGGCCAAAACGGGTTGAACAGTTAGCATGGAGAAGGGATACTACTGTATTACTGTAAATTTTAACCCATTAACGCATATCGCCCATTTTCTGAACACAATAATGCCAGATACAAACAATGGTACCACAAGGTAACGGCTATAGATGTTTTATCAATCGCGCTGTGCTTCTACATTTTTCTGATGAAATAACTCATCCATGGAGTGCAAAAGTGATATAAAAATAATTTATTTTTTAGCTTGATTTTTTTTGCCTCATGACTTCCAGCCGCACCCTTTACGGAATGATGATATTTCAGTAACTGGACAATATTTTAGTCAAATTTTATTTCTGATGGAAATGACCTACTAAGGACTAATTTCTAGTAACTTAGCATAATTTGTTTGGAAATGAACTTATGCATTAATGGGTAAGTGATTCCCAACCTTTTTTGTTTGTCTTATTTCTTTTGTCTTTCGATTGAAAAGTTTGCCACGGGTTATCGATTTCTATTTTATCTTCCTCGACTCATAACCACGAAAGCATCAAACCAGATATGTCTCCTTACTTGCATGAAAAGCCAATAAGATATCAATCATTTTGGCCAAGATGTGACTATGATTACAGCTAGCTTTTTGCACACAGCTTAATATAACTTTATCGCGAAAGTAATTCGATTATTACATGATTAAGAAATAATAACCTTACTAGGGCAGGCACTCGTGCACGTAGCTCGTGGAGGGAGCGTGAGGCTGGAGGGGATCTATATATAGTTGAGAACTCGCGAGCGCTAACGTCCTTTCGGAGCGAAAGGTCGCGTGCACTCCGCCCACGCCACAGGCACGGTGAGCTGTCCGGATTATAAATGTTCCTAAAAATGAGGGTACGCAGGTCTCAGCTCCAGGGAGAGGGTCGCGGTGGTCTCCTTTGCAGCGCTTGTTACCGTGTTATTGTTCTAATGGATGGCGCTTTGTTGTTTCTGGAGTGTGTCAAGGGGTAGTTTTCTGCAAGTGTGGAACCGTTCGTGCCAATTGTTGAAAGAGCTCGATTTTTTCTTAGTTTTGATGCTAGACTTACATCGGGTCAGTGCAAAACCACGCGTTTTCAACTAGCTTGTTTCTTAGATCTACTGAAATGGTTTTTAGTGCAGTAGACTTTTACTGATACTTTTTGTTGACCCTAAACTTATTTTCTATTTAGTACACATAAGTCATTTTTCATCTAATTTAGACGCTTACTTATGTATTTGTATCGAACTGTCGAGACTGATTTTGCTTTTATGTGAACAGTGAGCTACAAGCACGGTATTCGTATTCAAATAGTAGAATAATACTGGAGTCAGAATATTCACCTCCAGCGGGCCCAAATAAGCTGTAGGGCTGCTTGGACAACTTATACAGAGATGAGGATTTTTCGTTCACGGTACATTGATGCATAAAAAGAGCTTAAGGTTGCACAGCTAAAAAGTAGCAATAACTGAAATAGTAACTTAAAATTACGAACTTGAGTTATGCAACTTGTATGAGTAAACAATAGTAAAAAATGCATGCATATAAGAGTATACATCCACATAGGCCGGCATACACAGACGTCCGTATATTCCTTCTATGTATACAGCTAGAGAAGATAGGCCTCAAGAGTAGCGTTAAATGATTTAAATAAAGCATTTTGACGTACGTTCGAAGAAACCGAATTCCAAATTTAAGTGCCTGCCAAGAGAACACAATGATAGGATTTGACGTGTAATTACGGAGGTGCTAGTTTATTACAGCTCCTGGTGACATGATTATAGGGACAGAATAGGGTAGAAGTTTTTTCGTGGAACTTTGGGTCACTGGCGGTTATAGTGATTTTAAATATGAAATTTTCCCGCGAAAATTGAGGAAGGCCGGGCAATTCGAGAATCCTCATGCATTTATAAGAGTTGTTACTGTACTCACCGTGTATTACGTATTACCCTCGTATAAAAATTCTTTAATTTTATAACTTAGAGCTAGATTCTCATTTCCTTAAACATGTTAGTGATAAAGAAGTGCCTCATATTGTGCAGCAACGTTAAATACGTCTAAAATTACCCAAACAGTACATGCGTCCGCTAGCCAGACGTGGTTGGAGTGTAAAAAATCTGCCTTCACACCATTTTCCTCCAGAAGTAGAACTTTCTTCCACACCCTCTGCATTCGACGAGAAGCCTTTTTTATGAGTAGTTAGGAAATCGTTGAACCTGAGTCTTTAGATTATACGTCGGCTAATTTATGGATATTTTTCAGTAGAGTACCGTTAAAACGATGATTTTTTTACAGGAAAACTCATTTTATTGGATGCAATACAATTTTTATGCCCATAGTTATCACTCTATAGTTTCTGTGGGGCACCAGTGACTTATCGAATCCACTGGATGTTGAAATACAGGCAAACAGCAACTTACAATGTGTGAAGAATACATGTATTCATTTGGTGATGACTATGTATTTAAAGAATTTTTTGCATCGAGAGGCTTGCATTTTATCACTAAGTAAATTCGGTTGAATAACTTTGCTAGCACACCAGTCTGCTCTGGGATTCTAACTCCAATGCTTGCTTCAAGCGTAAATGTTTCGTTAAAATATTTGATAGCGTAGTGTGGATCAGAGCACCTATTAATTTATGCAACTGCTATTGCTGAGGCTCTATCTTTTTTCCACTATCGAGACATCCAACTCCACAGCTCTGTACACTGGACAACACTGCACACTCGACCACGCTGCACA
>VOMN01018225.1:0-25230 GCA_014899125.1 Orchestia grillus
CAGCAGGTCATGCGGTGATCTAACGATACTCCGAGGGGAAATGAAACTTTCAATCATTTATCATAAACTAATTGATAGGGCATTTATTTATGCCCTATTACTAATTAATGGGGCATTTAAACTAATTAATAGGGCATATTACTCCCCGGGATTTCAGTTTCATGGAGGAGCTCTGCTCGAGAATGCTGTCAGCGCTTGCGGTCACTGCCCACGTTTGGAATGCGCATAGCGTCTCACGCACCTCTCGTATTCCGATGTACAAGCACAGACCTAGCCGTTTACGAACTTGTCTACATATATACAATGACTCTCATTTCATACACTAGGCTCAGAATTGGCAAGATACTTTGTTATAGGTTCGAGAGCGGCAGCCTGCTGGAAGATAGAAATTACTCGAACTGCGAGCTAGGATATAATAATGAATCTCTATTTAAATATTGCGATAGTCCACCTGGAACAGCTCGTTTGAATCGGCCAGACTGAGTTGCTATGAGTTCTACAGTCCACCAATGCGCGAGAGTTAGGGAAATAGAATTCTGAGTTAAATCAGTTCAATACTAGTTGGATTAATTGCGTCTAATCTTCCAGCTCGTTCGCTCTCTGGTTGATGTGAAGCTCATCTGATTTGTCATTGTTCCCCTTTCCACGATTTACTGACTTCCCTTTGCTTAATTAAATTAATTTATGATAAATGATAAAAAAGTGTTTCATTTTCTCCTCTAAGTAGCGGTAGATCTCTACGCGACCTGACTGCTTGGCCGAACACTACGAACGGCTACCTAGAAGTAAACGCGGGAAACCCGCTGGCATACGAAGCTGAATACGAATAAAAATATCATCGAAATAATCCACTAGAGGCCGTAATATATACACCAGAATCAGAGTCGCACCATTCTACAAACAAGATCCTTGGCTAGAGTGGCAGCTAGCGAGCACCATGATCAAAGCTAAGGCACAATCTGGCAAACGAATCGGCCCAATTACAATGATGCTGGCATCCTCGCGCACCTGAAACAATTCGGAGCCAAGAAGTGTGTCAAGATCTACCGGATGAACTTCTATTACTAATATTACTATTAGTACTACTATCGTTATTACTCTGTGATTAATGAAAATTTCTGTCTGCTTGTCCATCTAACATATTAAGAGTGATTTAGAGTTCTGTAGTTTTTATTAATACTGAAACGTCATTCATAGTGTGTTTGAAGAAAGTGGAACCATATTTGAAGCTAAATATACCTACTGGGAAATTTTATCTAGGCACATTCTGAATTACAAAATCATTCACTTAAGTAGGCTAGCCTTGTTATCAAATATTACAGGAATGTGCTTTTCACAGCTTTCCTTGGGGGTGAAATGGAAGAAAATAGGATCTTTATTTGCATCTTTACCACAAAAATAGTTAGCATTCATCCTCATCATAGGTACGTACATAGTAGCTGCAAACTCAGTAAATTTGTCAAATACTCAACTTGGAAATTGGTTCTCATTCTGTAAGATATTTGCCAGAAAATATTTGTGAACGATTATAATGTAAATTAATTTTATCAGAATTTATGAATGATGGTTGCATGGTGAAGGTCAAGTTTTTTATTTTTAGTTGATTTGTTCTCCTCTGTGTGGGTTTGTTGAATTGTGAACTGCATTTTCAGACCTCTGTATCCAAGGATTGGAGAACAACGCACCCACTTCTATAGATACATGACAGGAAAGGGATTTATGGCGTTGTGGCTCGCCATGGGCACCTACTACTACTTCAAGTACAACTCCTATGTAAGTAACATTCCCTAGTATGTTTAATAGCTGTTGGTATTCACGGGGTTATGACCAGTGTGGTGAATCGAACGATATAAGATCAGACTCTAATTTAGTGTGTCTGAAATTCTAACTACTATGAGTGCTTGGATCCTGATTCTTACTCCTAGCTCCAGTTCCTGAGTCCAATATTTTAACATTAAAATAAAGTCGCTCTGTAAAGCCAAGGTGAAGTAGCTGGTTGAAATGACTCACAGTAATAAGTAATCCAGCATTGTCTCTGGGCATGCGAGTCAAGTTTTTAAATCAAGAACTTCATTTTATTAGTATTAAAATATAGTGAAGATGTACTTCATTAGCAATGAGTTACTCCTTAGTTTAGAATAATTGAAACAATGAATGCAACACAGACTACATTGAAGAAGCCTCTATAAATGATGCATGCATAATATGTGGCTTGTATTAAACCTAAGGATTTTCACATTTTTTGAACATATGTGAAATCTGTAAGTTGGAACAGCATATCAATTTCTTGAACTGAGATGTAGTGCATACCATTTATTACTTAAATTTAAGAAAGAAGTACAAATATAGAATAACCTTTGGTTTTCTGATATTTGCAACTACATAAAAAACGATTGTGAAGATACACTAATGCTTCAACAATTGATTAGGCACTAATTTCATAGGATGACTCGAAATGCGTTAAGTGCTTTATTTTTTATGAAAGTGTATATTTGTCTTCTAGAAAATAGGGAAATGGGAATAGCTGCCACTGGTAATGTCTAGCGAGTTCAAAATTATTTGTAATTATTTGTTCAAATTATCAACTAATTTCTCAGGTTTGATATCTGAGGATAGCATATTATTAAACAAATTGCAAATTACTGAGTTCCTCATCTGCGGTAATCACAGATGTAACCTCCTTAGTCATGGCTGGCACACTCTGTAGGTGTCCACATCTCGTTCATTTTACACATAACACTAGTTCCTCCCTAATACTACGTGAAATTTAACGTGGTAGAACAGGCACTCTGCATCCTGATCAAAACATCCAGTTTTTTCCTGAACAATATTGAAGTACTGATATGGCATGGTCAATCACTGGGTTAAAATCGGACAAAATTAGTGGAAATAACATGAAAGTCGGCTCCATGCAAGATCATCAATCAAATGCACTGTAATTGATGGCGTTTGTCATGGAAGATTGAGTTAATAATATTCCACTTGAATCTTCCTAGGATTAAGTAAAGCTTTGCAGGAACTGCATAAGAACTGAAATTGCTAATGCAGGTGGTGCAACTAAATATCAGTATTCCATTCAAGTGTCCAAATACTGTACTGTATGTTCTGTTAAATTATGTATAAACCCTAGCTTCAACCAGGGTGAATCGCCGCATTTCCTGCAAATTTTTGATTTTCGAAAAATAGGAGAAACTTTGTGCATTAAGTAAAGATCGACACAAAGTTGTAGATTGTGCTCAGAGAGTTCCACTTCTCTATCTTTTCTATTTGAAAGGTTATTTACTAAAAAACCGTGTATTTGAAAAATCGGCCATATCGGTTAAATCAGTGAACTGCCGCGGGTGGGGTAACACCCTAATACCATTGAGACACTTCAATGCTGTTTAAAGTGCAGTCATCAGATCGGTAGTTTTCTTTGATCATATTGGCACATGTGGAAAATATTTTTAATACCTGATTTTGTTGACATTATATGAGAGTGCTTTTGTATCAAAGGAATCTCATTAAATTAGCTCAATTTTATTTGTCTTCCCGTGATCACTAGTTTCATAGACCAAAAAATGTTCCATTAGCTGCAAAGATGCTGTTGATTGGTGTGAGACAACAAAATGTAAGAAAAATCGATATGTTGGCACAATGAAAGGTCATAAGCTGTAGCTAATTAGAAAATGAAAAATAAAAATAGTAGCCATACCTTTATTCTATACTATTGAATATTGTTTTCCTGTAAACTTCTATGCCAATTTGCTGCTGCTTTTATTTTTCTGAAATGTCAAGTAGGCTTGTAGAGCCTTCTGTACGCTTTGAATATTGAATGGCATAAAACCCGTTTCTTTCAGAGGACCACAAACGATCTGTTGTACCTTCACTATTTCTATTTGCTCTCATTTTGGTCAATCATAGCAATCTTCTGGCTTCGTATCAATGAACTTAGGCACTGAAACGGCAGTCTTACACTTGAACGATGTTTGAAGTTGAATTTCTGCTCCAATACGATGACTTCGTTGATTATGCGGGTGCTTCATCTTCTCAAAATTAGGGATCTTCTTGTCCTTTTCAATGAATAGCGATACAGGAGATATGCGTGTGACTCTGGCGGCAATGCTCAAAGATGATCTTTAATTACCGATGATGCGTGTTGGCCGGGCTTGAGCCGCGTCATCGCGTGTCAAGTTGCGACGGCGACTCCGGATTTTTGGCCGCGTTCTTGACAATTAATTTGCCACGGGGATCTTGGGCGGCACGCTTTCGACTCCACAATGTGATGAACTTTGCAGAACTTTACTCTCAATTATGAAACTCCTCATTAGCTTGTGTAGATTACAAGGCCATTTGCCGTGACTTGGTAAAAATTTGCGGATGCAGAAACCTCGTAAATTTAGGTCAGATGTTAGACAAGTCGATTTTTCTGATTATTTGGAACAAAACACTTGATTTCTGAGGAAAAGTTTCAAATTTATCGCAGACGTTTCAGAGGACAAATGCAAATTTGTCACCAATGATGGACCAGCCGCCCGTAAGGGGCGCACCGGCCACCACCCCCCTTTGCGGTTCCCCAAGTCGAACTCCCGATTTTATGGCGAAATTCTCTGACTTCAAAATAGCCACGCTTATGTATGTGTTATTCACTATCATATTCCTAAATTGAAGTCTACTTGTCCTAAAGCTATCGTAAGACAAGCCCACGTGAACATGCTGGACCAAAGTGGCCTCACTTGACATGCGAGGCCACTCCCAACCCTTGATGAAATTCTTTTCAGCCTTCCTAATAATGCTTTTTCCCTGGTAGTAAACGCTCGTATCACGTTTCTAGTTTGGTCCTGTTTGAGCCCATAAATTTCCATTAAAGGTGTCACACATCTTCCTCTGCCCCGGGCTATCCGATACGTCTGGTTGTACAGTTAATTGGAAAATTCTTCACTGTCCAAGTTTTGTTGCAAAAGCCGGATATAAATTTGTTTGGCTAAATACATTACAGAATTTCTGCCCATAAATGTTTGCTAGAGTTACCGTAAAGTGCACCCGTGAAGTTTTTGATGTTGTTTCTGAGCTGTTTTGACCTTTCCTAAATATTCTTGCTAAGGCTCATTACCTAAAACCTACTATTCTCTATTTCACTACAGTTTGCCAATGTAATTGGTTTGCTGTCCGGTAAGTCCGTGTCTTTAATGCTAATGAAATTAACTATTTGTGGAAATATCCAAACCTTCAGCAAGTTCTCCTGACGTGAGACTTGGTCTTTCTTAAATTTTTGTCTTCAGTCGTCTGATTTTGAAGGTCGCTCACTGATACGGTTCTCTCTCAAGCTAAGTTTACCATTTCTCAATTTAAAAACTTATTTCGAATAGTTGAATTTAGAAGCTCTAGTGTGGTGTTAGTTTTGTCGATCTGCTTAAAGAATTATTCTCAGAAATCTTGTATAAAATCAGAAATGTTTGTCATCGATCAAGCTTTTGCGTTTTTTAATCATTTTCTCATTCCATTTTCTTTCCTGTTCTCTCTGTTCCATAAAATTTCACAGTGTCGTATTTTTTATCCTTTTGATTTTAACAAAATACCTTGCAGTACATATCAAATATCATGCAGTGTTGCTTAACTTACGATCATGGATAAAAGTGAAGTCTTTACTGTTTTTGTTTTAAAGAATTTTCTTGCATTGTAGGACTGGACGAGCCCGAGTGGCTGGAAAGTGTATTACTCCCGCACCCGCGTACTGCCAGGCCACCCCGGCTACGGCGAACCCAGCAACAAACAGCCATCAGACTTCGCCGACTTTGGCTTCAAAGATTCTCCTATCTAAGTGATGGTTTATCGAGTGTCTACCGATCGTAAGCACTGCTTGCCTTTATCGCGTGAGCTATAGAAATGTTATGATTTAAAATTCTCTGACATCGGATTCACATTGTAGATTATCGTTTGGAGTTTTTATGCTGTACTGAATCAGCGAATATTGGATTCAATTTTTCGAAAGAAAAGATGGGGATAAAAGTAGTCTTGACACTCGTTTAGTAGAGTTTGAAGCATTAGATTTATTGGTATTGCGTAAAGTTCTGTTGGAAAACTATTTAATAATTTTTTTTTCGTGTACCAAAGTTCTGCATGAGCAGTGAAGACGATATTAATTCTACCACTGCCAATTATCGACCTCACAATACCTCTTCAAAACTTCGATGGTTAAAAGTTTTCAATGCTATGTACACGAAAGTGGATTCAAATAATTTGGAGATTTCCAACGTGTAGAACATAGTCACAGACGCGTCCCATATGTAGTCAGGTGTTACTGACAGGATTGAATCATATGCGAGTGTGATTTGATATTCATATACTTCAGGTGACGTTTCAGTGAGGTGAATTGATCACTTGGAAGATCAATTGAGGGCGAAACATGTAAAAAAAACATTTTAATGCTATCTCATTTACTACGGTTGCTTTATTGCTGGTGGTGCATAATTTTAGCGACTATCTCCAAACGACCTAAATAATTAATCAAAATTTATTTGCCTTTGAAAAACCGCTTTAATTAATTTTTTGCCGAAGAGCACAACCATCTTAGGGATAGCCTCTCACTGGAGGCAGTTTTTGTTGTTGTAAATAGTCATAATGGCAATGCTTATGAAATATTTATATGAATTACGAACGTCTTTATTTTCCCATATTGTACTTCGGCATGCAGAACATCACTGGTTTATTTGGTAGTCGAGCTTTGCTGGCAAAACTCTGGGACACAACAGAGGAGCCGCGGCCGCCGGTGGTTAGCTGCTCTTACCATTTCAGCACTAAAAATGTCAGAGTTATGTCAGAGTATAATTAAGTTGCATCTTTTTTGAAAATAATTTTTCGATGAGCACCTCTCGTGTAGGTGTTCAGGTCTCAAAATTGTTGAATTTAACGGTGAAATAGTTACTTCATGGATTAAGTAGTATTAGGGAATCCAGTTTCGCTCTCTCTTCTTTGCCTTTTCTTCCCCTTCATTCTGGACTTATTTGTATGTGCAGGGGATTCTGAATGGGGACACACCTCTTGCAAAATCTCTGTTCTCTGTAGTCCATATTTAATGGTCCCTTCTTTTTCGACGTGACATACTCAAGAGGCCAAAAATGTGGGACACTTTAAATTTTAAGATTCCTTGAATGTTGGGAGTAAGTTTTTGCTGAAACTATTGTACATAATAGTTAAGGCTCCTTATAATATGGTATAAAAATTTCATTTATTTCAGTGAATTGAAAAATAGATGTGAGCAGATGAATTTTAATAAGGAAAAGTAAATGGTTAAAAATGAAGGACAGAGAGCAAAAAATTCTCTTGAATGCGTTACAACAATTGACAATCAAACGCGCAGCAAAATCAATTTAATACGTAGTGAAAACACTCTTATTTTCTGTCATAGCTGTGCACCTCTTGCTGCAAGATTCCATGAGTTGAAGATATTCAACGGAAGTAATTTTTCCCCATTTCTCTTCAGTTTGAGCTACACATCTTCGGTGCTCGTTGGATTGCTATCCATTACACGTGTTCCAAAGTTCCCAATCGCAGTCAGATCTGGACTATGGGGTGGCCAATCCATAACATTCAAATTTTGCTTTTTAAGATATTCCATGACTGACCTTGTTATGCATGAAGCGTTTAATCTTATTTGAGAATGGGATTTGCACACTATGAGCTGTGGAGTACTGGAATGACGTGATCTTGATGCGTGTTCTTATTGATATATTTTATTTACTCTTGTATTCAAGCGTTGAAGATGTCATTCCTTGACTGGAGTACATCTAAAGCATCATGACGCTGCCCTCACCATACTGAAATATTTTGGGGGTCCGTGGGTGGCTAATTTTTCACCGCTACGTCTTACAAATATTTTCTCATCTGAGCCAAATAAATTAAATTTGCTTTCATCGCTGAAGGAAACATTTAACAACCGATTGTGGTTAAAGAAATGTGTCCATTGGCAAAAGTCAATCTTAGCTTTTGGTTTCTCTTGCTAATGAGAGGTTACTTCAAAGGTGATCGTGCGAGCAAGCCTACGAGGAGGCTTCAAAAGGTTTATGGTAAAATGGTAAAACGAAAGAACTATTTCAGTTATGACCTTTCTTTTCCAACATATGCTCCATCGAGGTCAATGCACTTCACCAAACGTTGATGCCGGCCTTTAGAACCGTCTGTGTAGAATAGCGGGTCTTGTGATGCGAACCATGTTAAAGCAGCTCTTTTTACGTCTTCAATTAGTAGAAAATTAACCCTTTTGAAAGATTTTTCGTCTTTGGAAACGAAAGAAAATCGGATGGCGCCACATCAGGGCTGTAAAGTGGATGTCTGATAATTTCCCATCGAAGTTCACGAAGCACAGCTCTTGTTTGCCGAGCACCATGAGCGGGTGCATGATCGGGGTGGAAAAAACGCTTTGATGGGACGCGTTTTTCCGCAATTTTCTTGGTCAGTTTTTTCAAAATGCCTTCATAATTAGCAGATATAACTGTCTTCCTGTTTTCCAGGAATTCAATTGATAAAATCCCAATTGCATCTTAGAAAAGTGACCATGACTTTTCCTCTTGAGAGTTCAGATTTTGCTTTGACGGTCAACTTCCGTCCAGGGGCAACCACTGCTTTGATTGAGTTTCGTCCTCGGGATCATAGTGGTAGATCCATGTTTCATCGCTTGTCACAATTCTTTGCAGGAATGCTTCATAGTCCTCATCTTACAAGTTCAAAATTTCAATGAAAGATCAGCCTTCGGTTGCTGCTGATCTGGGTGCATTAGTCTGTGGGACCCATCTTGATTTCCAACTGGCGGCGATTTGTTATTGCGTGTATTTAAGGGTTCATGTTTGAATACGTTTTAACATGTTGGTACACGAATGTTTCGGGGGTAATGGCATCAAAATTTTTAAGTTGCGGACTTTTTTCTCGAATTTTTTTTAGCTACTCTCGTATTTCATTTCAACGTCTACTGACCGTTCTGCTTGGCACTTTCGTTAGTGTCATTAACTACCTGAAAAATAGCAGATGCTGATTTGAGTCTATCTTTACACACGGTTTCTAACGGTTTTGTCTTCCTGAGAAATGTTTTTCTCGGTCTACCTACTTTGTGAAGGGGCAGTAGAAGTCAGATGTCTAGTAAAGCTTTAACAGTCCTTCCAACGATACTTGAAAATCTTCAAATTATGAAATTTTTTACGGGGATAATTTTGTTTCGCCAGCTTAATTTTTTATTTCTTAACGTGCATAGCTATTTTGTGAGACTCGGTCGTAATGTAAGGTGGAAAAATGTTTGAAAACTAGTAGTATTAGAAATTTATTAGCATATTGTTCATCGTAGTAACACGGAAGATGAGACGAGCTGCAATATTCACTGTACAACCGTATTTTTACTCTTTTGTCCCACATTTTGTCCATTTTTCATTGTCAAGGTTGATTTCCTGGTATCTCTTTTTAACCCATTAAAAATGAAATTGATTTGCCATATAAGGGGCTTTGACCATTATATATAAAAGTTTCAGCAAAAAAATACTCCCAATAATGAAAAAATTTCAAAATTTAAAGTGTCACAGTTTAAACCGGTAATGCCGTCTGAGTCACTAAAAAGCTGTTATTATCTATGTTGCTGCTAGAGTCTTTGATCTCGGGTTGTTCGTGAATTTGAATACTTTATTAACCTATTCGAATATTATGGTGGCAATCGATTAAACGAAGATTGAATTCAGAGAAAGGCGTTGGTCAAAAGTGAGGTTACTGGACTGGATTAATTTGCATGATAATTTCTATCGTTTGGATAGGTGAGGTACACTATTGTTCGGACGTAACGAACAAGGGGACAAAACGTCGGATGCCCACAGTCGGTCATCGGGAGTCGATATTACACAAGGCTTCATGCAGATGTGATCCTGAAGATAACGCAATGAAACAAGGTAAATCATAACGGATATTTATTACTGCCGTGTTTGGTAATCAGAACAACTCAGCTTCATGTATGACGCTCAGCTCGTCTTTAGATCTCTGTAGAACGAACTGCTTGATATGCAGCAACGCGGTAAGTAATAACCTCGAGGTTAGACATGCAAAACATTTGCAGGAGCAGTCTGTGTTATGAAGGAGCCTTGGAAGGCAGTAAACAACGCGTTCAATTCTTCTAATTTATTCTGAAAGGACTTCGACGTACTGAAAACCATCTATACACAATCGAAGCATGCAAGGAGATATCAGATAAATTTAAATATCTAGCCTTTATTGTTTCATTTGAACTAAACAGTGGTATTTACCATGAAATATAGAAGTAATCGTTGGAGGATACAATCCGTTCAACAAGGAAACCTCCCCGTTTTCCATGCCGGTAATTCTCGAAGCATTGCATTTAGGCTTCAAATAAACAGCACTTTGTGTGATGTCTATGACGGCTTCTAATTTATACATACAACCATGTATAAAAAAAATGTCAAGCTCGAATACCGCCAAACACTCTCCCGTCAAGAAACTCCAGTTTTATTACGTAAGTATTCGTTGAAACTGGGTATCAACGGCGTGGGGATACACACAGAATCTAGACGTAAAATTGTAATGCGTTTGACTATGAAGGTGAGTAAATAATGTATTTCAATAGGTCATACTTTATGCTCTGCAATAACCCCATTAAAAGCTATTTGACTATTAATTCGATAGAAACACCAAAATTACATAACCGTCATCCAGCTAGAAAAAACCTTTAATTTCAACACGTTTTACCTAATGGGTTTTAAATGCTTTACAACTACTGGTGTGGTGGTGGGGGATGTGAGGTATGTGTGTTTTAAACTTCCTTTTCCAAGGGAAGTACTCCGCAGTCACGTGAATATGCCTCCCTGAGCAGAGTATCAAACCCAGGTCCTTTCGGATACGAAACCACCACTCTACCACTATGCCACGGAGCCCAGGCTGTTTTAGAAAAGGGAATGCGCTCAGAAAAGGCGCAAAAACAATCACCAATATTAACACCAAGAATTCTGAAGAATTTTTTATGCATGACATGTTCTTCCAAGATTCTCAGACCATCAATTAACATTACGGTATCCACGCGCTTGGAGGAGGAGTAATCCTGGATTTACTGTTGTGTTTAAACACGTATTTTCTCAATTTTATGATGGAGACAATCAGTCTTCATAACTTGTTCAACGACTCAGAATGAATGTGATATAAACATCGCCAAACTGAGATGGAAATCCAACGTAACGATCAAGGTTGTAAAGCGCTGACACTGGGTATCAGTTCATCATTCTTTGACGGAGTCAAATTCTAGGGAATGGAACTTGTGCCCAAAAAAATTCGAAGCCCCACTGTATCCTGCAACACTAGGCGTCAAACAGCTACTCTAAGCAATACAAAGCACTGCGGGCCAGTGCTACATTGCTTTGGTCCACTTGCTACAGTGTGTTCTTCACGAAGTTCCTTGGACTAATCAGATAGTTCCCCTGCATTTTAATTTGTTTGAATCTACTCCTCACCCTTGTAACTGAAAGCATACCGACGAATTTCGATGAAAAATGTTATTTTGAAGAAAAAATCGACAATGAGTATAACCTCTTACTTAAATTACTATTTTCCACAATAAATAAGAGTATGAAATATTTGCTGAGGTCACTCAAAGCCCTTTCTCTAAAGATAAACGTAGACGATTAACTCTTACAAACTATAGAAGGTGATATATACTTAATCACAAAAACATTGTTCTCATTAGTTTTCGTGAATTTATTTATGAATGCGGCATTTGTCATTTTGATAGAGGTCGAAAACCTCGCTGAAGAGCGCGGATGATTTGAGAAATTAATATTTTTTAATGCACATAAGCAGCCACCGTAATCAAAGGGCAGAACTTCCATCGACTAGTTATGGCAGTGCCGTAATGCTGGCATTCTATGAACTATGGACAAGGGTAGAATATTTAAATTTACTAATTACGATGGCTTATCTTAAGATACGAGGTTACTGAGTGTAGGAACCACTGAGCTGAACGATATTGTAGCCACTAGAGCATGACTCCAATAGCGTAATAGCCATCAAATTGTAGAATGAAAGCTATAATTTTCATAAAGTAGAACGCAATGTAAATTTGGTCGCAAAAGCAAATAGAACAGTGAACTCTATGGTGAGTTTAACGGAGGAAAAGACGATAAACCGACAGATTTCATCATTGAAGTACTGTGCTAACACATAAATTATCTAGGCTTAGCAAAAAATATTTTGAATACCATACGAATTAAGAAATTAGTGAACAGCAATGAAAACAAGACGCGAAAACCGGGTTCTACATTTAAACGCTAACGCAGAAGTAAATATTTCGAAGTGATTTTCACTTTAACAATTCAAAATAACCGACACAATCCATCATTACCGCGCAACAAAAAGCCGATGAGCCAGCCAGCACTACAGGAAGCTCGCACTTCATTTTATTTGCACAACCAAATGCACCGCACTGTCACATGTATACATGAATTACGACATTGATATCGACCTGAAATGACAACCAATAGGTCAGTTTAGCTCAGAAGTAAACCGTTGTTTGGCGTTGTGAAACAGAATTCTTCTTCGGCATTGCACACACGGTTGGTGAGCATGAACCAGTCACGAAGTGTAACCAGTTTATTCCACAGTCCTGTGAAATCAAAATTTCGGCCGCCGTTATAGCAAAAAAATAAAAAACACCCGGAGGTGAGTTCCTGCTGAACTACATATGCTTATGCAAAAAATAGTTAATTACAAACAATCACGTGTATTTTTAGTAAACTTCAGAGAATTTGTCCAATAAAATGGTGGCTATACCTAGGATACTCAACATTTACGAGTACAACACATAAAATCTTAATACCGTACGGAAGCATCCGAATAAAGGATTGTTAGAACGCAAGTACAACTGGTTTGTTGGATGCAACAGTACTTTTATGTATCAGAGCTTTTTTCAGAATAGCTCGGTGCTGTCGCTCTTCCTGAATGCAGGTACAAAGGGAGAAGTATACTATGTTCCAGAAAAGGCGTGAATTTATACCGAGGCACACATTCTGTTTTAATTAAACTTTAATGCATGGTCTTACTATTTGCTATCTTTGTTTCGATTTTATTTTTTTATAATTCTCTCTTCAAGGGCATAGGAAAGGTCATAGGCTATGAGGTTACATAAGGTTCATCTGTACTAAGTTATGGTTCCCAGGGGACTCTGTCAAGTTACTTCAGCTTTAGCTAGATCTTCGGGACTTGTATTATTCGTGCTGACATTGCTTCTTTAAACTTTCATGCCTTCTTCATTATTTTTAATTCTTTCGTCTTCTTCTTTCTTATCTTACTGTTTCTATCCGCAGGGAATCTTGGGTGATAACACACACCTTGCGCTCCTGTTCTTTCAAGTCCATACTAGACAGTTCATTCTTTTTCAATGGGAGCTAGCCCGAGTTATTGAAGCGCTGCGAACTTTACTACCATACAACTACTGTTTTGCATGGTACCAGTAAGCGGTGCGGCATTCAGTAGCTTGAGAAAAAGCAACGCATTTTTATCACGAAGACGTTTTGTCCAAATCCGGGGCCGTTACCGGAACACCCCATACTTTCAAGAGAAATCGATAGCAACCCAAAGCTCATGCTGACGTCAATTCGCAATGGTCACATATCACTCGTTTAGCTGCGCTGTCATCTCAGCATCTCATCGTCAACCCCCAGCTCACTCCGATGCCAAAAACACATTTCCAAGAAATCACATTCCAAAAATTGCTGTGACGTTTTTGTGAAAGAAAACCAGATCAGCACTGGAGAGAAATAAAATTTTAAATACGTGAAATAGAAGTAGCATCCACCACAATATGTGACCGAAGACAAACTACAATGACCCTTTTGAAATATGGCAGAAATTATAACGCATAATAACAAGGATTCTACAAGTTTCCGTTGAGCGAGAAATACAACGTGGTTGCCGCTCGAGCTTTTCCCATATTTATTGTATTTTACATTTGCTTGGTCTTAACCTTCTGGGAACGTCACTAGTGTAAAAATAGAACTAAAGCATAATGAAAACCCGTTACACAAAGAAATTTCATAAAGCTTGTTGAAAAAGTTTAGTATATTACAGCACCGTGTCACGTACAAATTACACATTACTCTCTCATAATATAACACAATTTTCGACTCGTATCCCACCATTACTATACGTTTGGCAAGAACTACAGGGCACAAATCCGTCTAAGCTCAGTCGTACTACAAAACTTATTTAAACAATAAATGTCTCATTCTCCATAATGCGTAATAAGTTCAACTTTTTAATCATTTTAAGTTCTATTTTATATATAGGATAATTAGGGATGAAATGGGCCATCTTTGCACAGTAATTTTTATTCTAAGAGGTATACAGAAAAAACGCAATATATTTAGGTTAATAATAATTAAGTTTTCGTGCTTAGCACAGAATTAAGAATCAGAATTAGAAGTGTCAATGTGACTTCTACGCGTAATTTCAAGATTGTAGTCTTACTGATCACAATTAGAAGTTTCAAAGCGAATTCTACATTTTAACTTCAACGCGGTAGTCTTACTGATTGAAAACCCAATTGTTCCATGTTCTGTGAGACAGATTTCGGAATAAAGATTTTTTTAAAAAGAAACCGGCCATATTAAGGACAAGTACGCGAATTAGACTTATAAAAAATGGCTAAACAAAACTGTAAAGTAAATATAAGTAGATTAAATAATTAAATTTTTATATCTTCTTCGCAGACAATTCTCCTTCATTGACTTGCTGTTTCTTTGCGCAGGGAAGCCTGTGTGAGAACACGCAAATTTTTAAATACTTATAACTCTAAATTTCATACGGATATTACGGACTACCAGTGCAAGAATCAGGTTGAACGAACAAGGCTACAACCCACATATCGATTACTTTAGACATAATAATTGAATACAACGAAGCAGATATTCACAACGATGAGAATGTGAAATTACTAGAAAATAAATGTCTCACAACCGAGAGCTCACCCTTATTTTGAATAAAAATACCAAAGATACCACAAAAAATCGGCTCAATAAAATGATTTTTGAGTCAAGATGGATATTCCTGAGCGTATTTAACAATTCATATGCATCTAAAAACTAATTATTGTTATTGTGCTGTATATGTTTACCGGGTTTAATCAAACTATTTTTCGAGATCGAAGTATGCTTCAGCAGTGGCAGGCGCATTTCTGCAAAAAAAAAAAACATAAGAAAGAATTAGCCAGCAAATACAGGGGTTGAAGAAAGTAAAGGAAATATCTTGGAAAATCTACAAAATATATTTTAATATGGTGTAAGTCCACCTTTTGAGGTAATTACAGTCTCAATTCTCTGAAGTACTGATTCATACAAATTGTGAATTGTTGCTAAAGGAATTTTAGCCCATTCTTCAGTTAAAATACCCTGTAATTCTTTTAGAGAAAATGGCAGGGGAAATCGACTTCTAACTTGAATCTCTAAAATCGACAATAAGCGCTCAATAATGTTGAGGTCTGGGAATTGTGGTGACCAGATGATATGCTCAACTTCAGTAGAATGTTCCTCGTGCCATTCTGTAACAATTCTAGCCGTATGGATGGGCCACTCTAAACGCTTCGAAACATTTGTCTACGAGAGCAGATATTTTCTAATTGCAGCTCAGAATCCAGATTTGTGCAGCTTCCGACGAACAGTTTTTGTGGAAGCTTGGTTCTGAAGATGTTCATTGAGGTCTACAGTGATTTTAGGAGCCGTGGTCTTGCAATCCTCTCTTACAATTCGATTTAGAGTCCGACGGTTTCTCTAAGACAAACTTTCGGCCAGACCTGAGCTTTGCTGAGGACGTTTTTCCTTCGCTTTCAAAAGCAGTCATTACTTTTGAGAAAGTATCTCTTGAAACGTCAAGTGGGCTCCATGGTGGGCTCCATGGCGTGCTGCTAGCGTGGCCTCGTAACCGAGAGGACCCTGGTTCAAATCTCGGCTCAGTCGTCGAGGCATTTTTACGTAAGCAGGGAGTACTTCCCTTGGACAAGGAAGTCTAAACCACACGTTCCTCACATCCCTCACCACGCCATTAGTTGTAAGGCATTGAAAACCCAACGGTAAAACGTGTTGGAATTAATAAAGGTTCTTTAGTATTTGGGTAGCTTCTGTTAAACTAGCACCGGCCATACGAGCACCAACAATTTAGCCTCTCTGAAAGTCAAAGAGGTCTGATATTTTTAAAAGATTATAATCCATTTTTTTTTATATTCGTAAACAGCTATTTAAATACCATCTCAAATAGCAACAATAATAAATAATAAAACATTAAAATAAGTAAAGTTTTGTTTGTTTACTACATGTTCGAAGATTATGATTACAAAATATTAGATGTTTCCATTATTTCGTCCAACCCCTGTACATATACAAAATGTTTGTAAGTCCAGGTGAACCTCAAAAATTTGTAACTCTATAAAAATTCCTGTCATGTAAGAGGCTTAAGTATTCAATACAAATATTTATTCAAATGAATAATGAATGTTAGAAAATTCGTTTAGTATTGAAGAAACATTCAGTACTCGTTCAACGAGTCATGACAATTTTCGAAATTTTGTCACCCACGGTCGGCTTCAACCGAATGAAGAATACATTGGGTCACATTGGATAAACTAGAACCTACTGTTGTTCTAAAAACAATAATCACAATTGAATACGACAAAGAACTATCCCATTAGAGCTCTACATCCGAACAGATACAAAAATTAATGTAGAACGTTTTGTCAAAGATATGCAATGTATGGGTAGAAAAATGTCATACGAGAAAAATGAGCTTTTGAGAGCGAAATCTTCAACGGTAAATCCAAGCGTACATCAAAGAAGCGTATTTCACGCGCTTCGTTTTCAAAGGTGTGTTTGGAACAAATTTTTGTGAACTTTCAACTCTTTAAATTATATACGGATAGTACGAACTCGCAGTACAAGACTCTTCCAAGAATTCAGTTGAACAAAATCCTAAGCTTCCTCATGATAACGTGACGCAGAAATAGGAAAGATATCTACTTACCTACGAAACTGAATACCGAATAGTTCCCTGAAAAAGTATTTCTACTTTTGTGGTGTGTGCCGAAAAACACAACTAACTGAAGAGCAGAACTTTCCAAAGACATGCTGTGTCGAGCACTTTCAGTGTGTCTGAGTGGCAGTCAGGAATTCTGAGTACCCTACCACGAGTAAGAAATTCCCCTAATATACGATGAGAGATGAACCCTTCTTCAGCGCATACTTACTTATGTATGAAAGTCTACAGCATAATGATATCACAAGTTCTACGTAATAATATGTCGAAGGTAAAACGTTAACTTTTCGACAGCTGTCGAACAAGCAGATAACTGAAATTTATCGAGTACTGTCAGAAAAAATTTCACTTTCACGAATCAACCATCCTATTAGAAACATCAAGAGAAACCCCAGGCAAGTATTCAATAAGGCAATAAATAATGATAAGTGTAACCGATAAAAACAACCATCGACAACAGTCCCCCAAAACAATAAGTAATAATATAGTAGCTCAGGTTTTGTGTAGCTGTTCGTTCTTCAGTCGAGTTCGGCACTGCTTATTCTTTTCTTCGCTGCTGCAGTTGCCTGAAACCAGTGCTTTACTACTGCACGCAGGCGTAATTCAACTTGATATAGATGCATGTATCATTTTCCATGAATGACCCGAGACCAACTTGAACCAATTACATGAACTGGAAGTTAAGTTTTTTTCCACCTAATAATTCAAAAGTTAAATATTACCAGATGATCAGCTGGGAAGACGGTTAATGCACTTGGTGCATGATACAAAGCTTCACCATAAATAATAAAAAATTCATGGCTAACCCTTGATCTACCTTGCAAATGGGAATTAAAAATATCAGCAAAATATACAAAATAACATGAGTGGATTCACCTTGAATCCATCGCTACATCTTGTATTTTGCAATAAAATTACTGTGAAGATCCTATTCAATCTTCGGAAGAAAGTCTGTTGTATAGAACTGAAAACATTGCGGAGGGGCATTCCAAATAAATTTTTCCTTCAAGACAGAGAAAGAGAAGAGGCACAAGTTATCATAGACCTTAGCTCTCGACTAGAATTCGAAAGGAAATGTTTCACTGGTTTTACAACCCCACTCTGTACTGCAATCTTTCACTTTCAATGAGACGCCTGAAGAAAGAACTCATTTAAGATCTCAATTATTTGATTAGACAAGTTAGAAGTACATGCAAGGGAACAATTTATATCCAAGGCTCTAACTATTCGGGCGAGACGAAAACAGGTGCTCTAGTTGTCCTGCAGCAAGTATCCCTCCTTTCTTTCGGACCTTCTTTTTTTCTAACACCCAATCACATATCTCATCAAATTTTCAGTAAGTACATCCCAATCCTTCGTGGGAATTTTTTTCGTTTGCTTGTTTAGATTGTTTACGAAATCTTGTTGAACCTATGACTAATAGAATGAAACCTATAATCAATTTAGAGGTGGTCCAAAAACTGTTAAGCTGGATTGTTTCCCTTATTTCCGCATCTCTGTCTCGGGTGAGAGGAACTTTTGGGCCGGCTAGTGCACTGTGTGCGAGGGCTATTTGAGGACATTTGTAGTATGTTAAGTAAACAATATTTTAGCAAAAATGTATACATTAAATCAAACAAATATCTTTAATACTGTATCAAACTATTCTACAAAGCCGCCTCTGGCTTCAATGAATGCTTCTATGCGGGTCCGAAACCGTTGACAGCTGGAATTATGTGGTCCTTGTTCATAGACATCACTTAGACACTGGCAGCCATCAGTGAAACTATAGTACTATGAGAATGTCTATTAGTCTACCTTTCAACAATGTTCCACACGTAGTAGTCAATTGGATATAAATCTGTCAAGTATGGGGCCACAACTTGAGGGGTCACAAAATTGTAAAAATTCTCTTATAACCAAAATTGAGTTCTTATGGCTTTGTGAGAAAGTGCTGAGTCTTGCTGAAAGACGTATGGCCTTCGATTAGATACTTTATCTATCCGCAGTTTAACAACAGTTTTTAGAACATCCATATACCCAGCAGCATAAGACTCAGGAAAAATGTAAGGTGGCATGACATAACCTTTACTTTTCACAACTCCTAAAACCATCACGGTAGCCGGAAATTTGATGTGGATCACCCTGGGTTTATTTCTTGGGTTAACATCCAAGTTTGAATGGGTTATCCAAAAAAAAAATATTCAGAATGATTTCGAGAGCACAATGAATAGGAAACGACACATCATCAAAATGACCTCGCATCCCGTATAACCAAATTGCCAGCCTACAAAGGTTGAGTAGAGTAGATTTGTTGAGCAAGTGAAAAAGACTGACCATCTGTAGTGAGCTATCTTCAACAAGTGAACTACTGCGAATAATAATAAAGTCAAAGTAACAAGTTAGAAAATACTCGTATTTACTGCATGCGCTTTATGTGCCGATTTGTTGCTAGCTATTGTGTCGCATTGAATACTAACATCGGCAGGGTATTGTCACGCTCCAGCAGAGTGGTTCAAACCGGGACGAGGGGAAAATTTTAGAACTACTAAGCGGTGGAGAAGTATGAAAGCACTGAATTTTAATGCGGGAAAAGCATGAGAGCACAGCATCAAGATAAACATGATCTCCTGAATATGAAGGATACTCGTGCTTGTCAAAGTAAGAAATAGAAGAATTCATATTATACAATCGAATTTAGATTTCCCGCTAGTGCGATCATCTTCCTATACTGACAGCCTGTAGACCAATTAATATCAGCCCGTAACTCGAGAAACATAACAAAAACAAATGGCTATGTAGGCTTTCACCGGAAGACATCGTATCCCTAGACCGAGATAAATTTCCGTTGAGAAGTTTCGGGTAATTAAAGCTCCCGCGTGGCATCATGTAAATGCTATTTCAAGTATAAATAAATAGTATATCTGGAGGTGTTTATCTTAACCCCGAGTTACAATAGGGGACGACCAACCCAAACGATGCCTCAAGTACACTCTTCAGTTGAGGTACAAGCCACTAATGTCGAGGCCTAATGACACGACCCACCAGGCATGCTTGCGTGGGAGAACCGTCTAAGTGACCTCAGGAGACTTACCTCTAAGAGAATGAAGGTCGGCTGTCCTACCAGGATCTAAAGTTTCTGGGATATGAGATGAGCGCATGATAAGAAAATTTTTGCAAGAATATAGGGCTTTTTTAATTTTGGTCGTACGCGATGATTTGCTGTAAAGCAATCAACGAGACCTGGGCGCTAGCCACGACTCACGAACTACAGAAATAAATCGATGCGACTAGTATAGAATAAAGCCATTTTTGAGATATCATACCATCTGATTATTCAATTTATGAAATGCAGAGGTGATTGTCAGAAGAAACTAACTTCCACACAATATAATAACCACTATTTATGAACGTTTCAATCGGTAAAGCAAAATCTGTGAACTTCACTTTCACGCTTTCGAAAGAAAATTAAAATAGGTAACATGAAATTATCGATTCCTGAATAGGATAACCCAGTCAGGTATTATTATACCTGATTCATAAATATTAAAATTTGCTTGCATCACAAAACGATAGAAACGAAAAAAATAGAATTTGCTCAAAATTAAATAATACAATTTCGAAAGAGTCTAGGATATTTACATGGTATTCGCTTTAACCACACATAAATCCGTTCAGAAGCTAATGATGATGCCCTTTGAGTTTTCAAGACACCAGTTTCAAAGAAATAATTCTTCTTTGCAGGCAATACAAATAGCTTTACAGGACCACAAAAATATGCACACGTTCAGGTTGACTGACAGAGTACACCTGAAAAAAACACGCAAAATATCACTAACTGACCTACGTACGTTCCGACGCACCTGTGCAGCTATATGAGCTCAAAAATTCTGTATCATTTGTTCACGTTAACTTGGCACCTTTGTTGAACCAGGTTTACCACTCAGACAAATTTCACACAACGTTCAAATGCGAATACACGCTACGCACACATAAACCTCAAAAATAAACATGCAATAAAAAGTTCTAACAGGAAATGGGAAAATAATATTCCACCATAAGCGCTTGAGATAGTTTCAGACGCCATAAGCAATACAACTTGAATAAATTTATGTGATATAATTAACTATGTATAACTAAACTGTAGGGATAGTTCAAAAGAATTGGCAGGAGTTAGCTCTTCGTAAATATGGTCTTAAATGCTGAAAATAAAAACGAACATTTCTTCAACGATAATGGCTTAACGATATATTCACAGTCTCAATCGACAAAAAACTCCACAGAGCAAATAAAATACACAAAAAAGGACCCTCTTGAGACTGGCAGTAGGAAAGTTAACGAAGAATCTGCCGTGATATGAGCGGGGCTAAGTCACTAAATGTTGATGTGGCAAAACAGCGTAACGATCGAAGCATTGTTCTAAAATGTAACAGAAATCATACAAAATCTTCAGCTCGCGCGCAATTATTGGCGACTGCTCAACATCTCTTCAAAGATACTGAATTATAGTAATGCTGTCCCTTGAAGAAAATGTAGAGTTACTCAGGTCACAGAACCAATTACGGCGACACTATGGAAACTATAGTAAAAATACGGGTATGCTCTGAATTTCAAAATCAGTGGAAACTCGGAAAAAATATCAACGAAATACTATGTCAGTGTAATAAGGTATGCCTAATTCACTGAGACTTCTTAACTAAATACAACGTCGCACCTTCAGAAAGTACAAAAACTATGGGTGAATCAGAAACTCCAAGAACTGTTACGTTATTAAACTTTTATCTCAGCTTATCTATTTTCAACCCTAAACATAGAAGAACATCAATGTCCAAAATATTTATTTCAATAGGCAGTGTCTTGATATTTTTATCAAACATCAAACCTAGAAATAACTACAAGAGGTAGCATTGCTTAGCCACAGGTCAGAATGCCAAAATCAAAATCAATACTTCACACAATCGTTAAAGTAGGAACAAAGGTATCTGTATCACATTGATCAGAAAGCGAAGGCATAGATGAACACAGTCGCGGCACTCCTTGAAGGCAGTAGCAGCGCTGTATTACAATGAGGTTGCTAGTCATGTCAATTCGACACTGCTATCGTTGAAAGTGAACGTTGTTGGATCATTTTGCGGCTAATCATGATAAATACGTAAATTATGAAGCATAAGCAACGCTTCGCTTCAAATATTTTCGCCCACGCGATTTAGCCAACGCACTGGACTGTACTAAAATAGTCAACTTTAGAAATCGTCTCACTTCAGCAGTATGTTTCTAGCGTCATAGAATTTCATTCCAAAAATACCATCGGAATGCTTACAAATGCATCGTTACTTACATTTGAATCGCCTGATTTTGATGCCGCACTAGGAAAAGCCTCGTTGCAACTAAGTGATTCAAGTTAGTAAACTAAATTGAAACCACGTTGATAAAGTCCTTCGTATTCAGCTCCGCAGGAGTTGCTTACGATGCTTATATAATTGTATAAATTACTTGTGGGTCGGGCTTTCATCATCATTCTTCAGGAAAACAGCCAAGAAAAATACCCTCAACATCCCATACTGTCAACTCGTCATCTTTCACTGTCAGCAACTTCTGAAGATTGGAGCTTTTTTAACTCAATAATTGGGGTTCCCATAAAATCAGCGGATTAAGTCAACGTATTTCCCTCACGATGCAAATTAACAATAGGATGACGATTGCTCATTCTGAAACTCAACGCTAAAAATGATTCAAGGTATTCTTAACTCGCCGAGCAATTATTTATCGTAAATGATCATTACTTTAGATACGTCAGCTAATGAGATGACAATTGTAACTAAACTTACGGAAGTTGCGATTTATTGAAGCACACCAACCATGATTACTAAATTGTCGTTGCCGTTCCGAAAGCGCAGTTAAGGCGGGGAGGTCCGCACTTAGTAGTAACGCAATCAAGGCCATCGGACCCGACCAAAGCTCTTACACAGCGACGATTTTCAAGACGTGTCCGCGTGCAGCCATGTCCAGGTACAATAAATCGAACGATGCTGCGCTGAGGTAGGGCATCTACAGTCGGGGAAGAAGCTTAAGGGCCAGACCGTCGCTGGAGCACGTCTTGCTCTAGCGAGAAGCTGTAGTAGTACTGTAACAAACAAGGGAGAACATTCAGGCAGAGGCCCCAAGAAGTCAATTAAGTCGTAGCCAACAGCGTACACTCACCGCAGTACGCAATAGACCTCACAAGCTACTACAAACAAAGCCGTGCAGTTCGTATGCGTCACAACAAGAGCTGTACGTACGTCTTTAATAATTTGCATATTTTCAAACATTTTTACAACGGAGCTCCGAAATATTGTTCGGGTATACTTTTTTCCATACTCATATCGTTTTCTTCTCGAGTTTCAATCCAACATTATAATTGCCAATGATGTTGCTAAACAGCTCAAGTAATCTATACTATTAGAGCCTTGTCTGTTCGACCGTCAGTCACGCTCTTCAGGGTTACATTAGAGAAATTTGAGTATCCGTATTTCAGAAAATTCAGATCCACTTCAATCAATCTTTTCTATGTCTCGAACTCTTCTCAATTTCATTTAAAATTTTACGTAAAATATTTGAAAATAACTGACGCATTATACCATTTCATCATTGTCTCTACTGAGCAGTCAAATATCAAACATTAATGTAAATAAGAATCTAAACATTCGTTTGGCCAAAATCTTAAATCTCCGAAAGCTCTTCACCGATTGAGCGTTTAACACATTGCATTCGAATAAGCGCGTGTTTTTACATATATGCTGATGAAAAAAAAAAATACTTTTTTTAAAAACAACCTTTTTAAGAACACTGCCATTTTCGTGAAGATTTAGACATGGACTGCTTCTGTCATGGACAGTTATTGTATCAACCATACAATCTGAATATCTTCATAGACAATGGAACAACAAAAACTATTGATTAATTACCCACAAGCATTGTGTGTGTGAAATTGAACACATTAAAACCGTGCGTCGTTTCTTTCTTTTCCATTCAACCAGACTGAGCTACAGCAACGCGTGCCCGAGTACTACTAGTTTACAAATAAAAAGGATTTATAAACTGCACATTTGTACCTATAATAGTCATTTAATTTTCTGAGGAATTGCATCCAACTCACGATTCAGGAACACCGATAACACATGGGTATAGCACAAGATCTTTCTTCGAGATGAAACAGTGGCAATTCTAAACATTCTGTTCGGCCAACATACGATAACAAAAGCGGAATAATACATCAATACTGGATGTTATCAGACCTGATCAATTGAATTTTGATGACCAAGACCTAAGTACTGAATACTCCTTGCATCGGAACTCGAAACATCTTGTAAAAACTGTTACAAAATCTAACTCATAAACAAAGGTACTACCCATTTACAATAATGGATAAGCTTTAAAGACAAGTTAGCTAGTTAATTAGAAGCACTTTTGAACACGCAATGGTCAAGAAAGGAACCATGAGCGCCAACGTTGGTTCTTCAGTTGACACTAGACCCTAAACGGTCCGAGTTTTGTTCTCGCAGTAGACGAACCTTTTCCTTCGTTTGGTATAAAGCGTGTTTGAATCAATTCTTACACAAACAAACATGGTAGGAAAATTGTAGCAGGAAACTGACGCATTACATTTTTTACCAAATGTTGAAAGAAAAAATTAAGCCGTAAAGTAATGTTAAAATAATGTTAAAACTACTTTACCCCTGGTGTGATTTGAGAGACACACCAGGCAGTTAAGGGTAAATTACTTCGAGACAGAAAGAATAGTATAAAATATCTTCTGAAAAAAGTACACTATATTTGTTTACTTACCGGACATATTACATATGCCCAGTCAAGAAATACCCGTTTTTAGGAGAGGGTGAGTTTTCACAGGAGTAAAAAATTTCTAGCCCAGTTGACCCTGATCCTCTTGTATAATTACGCACTAGCACTGGAACCCAGAGCGAGACAATATGAGACAGCCCACAGTTTCAAACACGAATCTCGAACTATTCTAGTCTCCATGAGATACCAAATATCGTATTTTACAGCTGCCTCAACGATAAATTTAGCAATCACATAGTACTCTGGTATTTGGGGACAAGGGTGTCCATATTTATTTGAACACCGATGCAGAATATAACTCAATAAACCTCTAGTGTTACAAAAGTAGTCTAACTCGTTGCTTCCTCCCATTGTCGAGTCCACAACGTGGTGTTAGAG
>VOMN01018228.1:0-19630 GCA_014899125.1 Orchestia grillus
TTTGAGATCCGAGGTGTGCATGTCCGAGGTCTGCAGTGATGAGGAGTACTCATACTCCTCATTATTTCTTTTGTGTTTCTATTTTATAATACTCATTATGAAATTATTTCTTTCGTAAAACTGTCACCAATTCGTAGCTAAACGTAGCACAGAATGGTATTAAATAAACATGCATCACAAAGTGCGGTTTATCATGAATACAAAAGAAATTTTGACAAAGCTCCTATTAACTTACCCACAAATTTAACCGTACCGACATCACTTGTTCGACGTCAAGTAACCATCAGAATTTATTTTTAAACTCATGACGAGAATGAATCGTACTAGACATTCATAATCTACTTTCCACGTATTCAAAAATTCAATAATAAAATTTCACCATACAACGAAGCTCTCTTAAAGAGACAGAATCTAAAAAAGGTCAAAACTGAAAGAAAATTACAACAAATGAGTATTTGTAATGGATTGTTGACTCCCCTCTCATAATATTTTTCAGTTAAGCCCATGATGATATAATCAAATGAAACATTTAAAGATAGAATTTTCTTTACAGACACCAATCAAACCAACATGTAAAACGTCTTTATTGATGTCTGAAGAAGCGCTCTATTATTATACTGATCTGTCTCTAGTTTATGGAATCCACTCAGCAGGGCTTTGCAAGCGTCGTAACTTGTCACACTGTGTGTCAATGACATGGAATTTTTCGACAGTAGGCAGAACAACAATCAGTCTCTGACGACAACACTTTCTATGTCTGACTTTCTAGATGAAGCAGAATCCATATCTCCCAAAGTCAAATGTGCTTTGATGAGGTGTTGTCAGTTAATCACTCGAGACTTAGAAAGAAGTCAGCCACTTCAGTGTGCACCAGAGGCTCTTCATCGTCATAGGACAGGGAATGTTCTCATTTTTTTCCAACTATCCAGCCATAGCTGACTGATATCATAATGCCGGGTCCTCTGGGGAGATGTTTCGTCATGACACAGCATTGACGTTTCAATGGAGTCAGGAGCATTTGTGCCATCCCATTCAATGCACTTCCATAAAAAGCCACAGTTTAACGAATTTTACTTCGTCTATCATTGAAAACTTATTTTGCTGATTTCTTTAAACTTTCTGAAATATCTTAGTTACCAGTTAATTTACATCTGCATAAGATATGATAGACTACCCCTTTCTTTTTCTTTGAAGAAAAAAGTACTATCTAAGATACTCTTAATTACAGTGTGAGAATGACTCAACAGCAAAGCGTTAATCCCTGACTGAAAATGTTTCTCAGCTGGAAATTTCGACTGACTTGAAAGCCAAGAAAATAGAATTTCTTGGCTTATAGTCTTCAAGGTTTTGGGATCACGCAACGGTAACAATTTGTTAATCACATCGTTTACGGGGTTGTTATAATTCGGGACTGAATGAGTCACCTCAAGAAACTAAGGATATGAGCTCAATTCATTGTTCGGATTCAAATGATTACGTAGGCAAAAGAACAAGAAGAGAGTGCAATGTTGATTTGTTTTTCACAGTCGCAGTCAAGTCACATTCTTCATAATTCTTCGTCATGAAAATACATACAAATTTGTTATCACTTCTAAAACTGATTAGATTTGATTTTTTTGTGCTAGTCTTTCTCCTTTCTCAAAATCAAAGGGAGTAAGTGATGTAATTTTGTCATTTGCTAAGAAATATTTTAGTGATCTTCAATATTTACTGGCGAGGTTATGGCTTTGTAGTTGGCAAACATGATGCAGGCTTTAAAATTGCAAAGTGCAACTGTCAATCGGGTGGATCTATCTGGTAATTTCACGATGAGAGGATTGAAGGCCATTGTTTCTCAGTAATCTAAAATGGAGAATTGTCACGTGGAGGTAGCACAGCCAACCACGTCTGCGGTGCTGATTCATCTTTAGGCCCGTTAATTAAATGAATGGCCCTTGTTTCTATCATTGTAACAGCTATTCAGCTCACAACACCACACTTGGCAGGCAAATGCGTTTACTAAAACATGAAAAAATTCAAAGTCCAAAGCGTAAATTGAAATATCACTTCAGTTTTCCTTAATATCGAAGAAAATGCATCGCTTGTCGTAAATTTGAGAGGAATGAATGTCCGTAAATGGTAAAAGATCAAAGCTGTTTATTTTTATGGGCATCAGCACAGTAATAACCGTTTAATGGGCGTAAAATTACAAAAGTTCTTGATGGCGTCAAACAAAAACTAAGAGCATGAAACATTCACTCAGTAAGGTACAGGAAGAGCCGATGCCGCTTCAGCAAGCTTGCAGAATTATTTCGAGAAAGAAACTACACTTGTCTGTTGTAAAATTTAGATGAAAGAAAATATCCATGTTTGAGAGATCTAGCTTAAAACTTTTACACAAGATAGTCTTCGAAATAAGTGTTCAATAAGCATTAAATTATATATGTTATTGATGGAAACAAATAACAAACACTCACGAACGAAAAACAGCTGTAACGTCTTCAAACGAGAGCTAGATCAGAACTGGCTTTCGTTAATAAAGGCTGAAATGCACTCGTGCATGCGTTTTCTTTTAGTTGTCTTTGCTCAATACTCATGGTTAGGTCATTTGAAGCATTAAAACACATTTTAGAAAGGACTGGTTTCAGTGTAACGAAGAGAAAAAAAATTAGTGTTAACGATAAAGTGTGTTTGCTATAACCAGAGCATACATTAATTTTTAAGCCTACAATGCTATCATTCTTTTCTAATATTAATTTCCTAAAGTGTAGTAAATAAAATATTAACATTAACTCACAGTGCTACGAACCTTGAACAAAATTAGAATTGCTGTCGTCGCACTACCTTGCAATGGTGGGCAGAATCAGCACTTTTCTAGCAACTTCTGCCGTCCACTTTTTTTATCAGTGAAACTCAAGCGAAAGTTATAAAAATCATTCAAGCGTTCACATACGACGAGTGGAACACACTTCTTAGGCGTTCAAGCGGAATATTCCACTATTAGTTCCATAAAGTGAACTAGCTAGAAGTGTCTCACTTACTTCAGTATTCATTTTAGCTCTGCATATGCATGCCTGTACACATTATTAAGTGGAGGATGGACGTTCAGTGTCAAGCGTGATGTTGCCTGTTCGTTATACTACCTTCCAGAAACTTGCATCCTTGCTTTACTTCAGGAAGTAAAGGGATCTTAGCCCAAGCAGAATACTCTGTTGTTTAATAATTTGACCACTGTGCATCTGCATTGCATGTTTTATGCAATTTTTTTTAGACTCCTATAAATGGTTGCTGCTCATCAACGAAATAGATTATACTAACAAGGCAAATATTTTTTTACAAGAAAATGATCTAGGAGGTGAGTTTGTGAATAGCATAATTATATAATAGGTAAATAACCTCCAAGTTTGTTAATTATTTTGAAAAGTTATCCGAAGTACTAAATAATGCACTGATATTTACCTTCCCATTAAACTTTTAAGTTTTTTGAAGAAACGATTCACTTTTGATGAAGAAAACTTACAGAAACAACTCTCATTCACAACATACCGAACACGTTAGCGATGTAAAGTAAGTTTGGCTCGCTGTTGAACGAGGCCTGATTTTCACGTTGGTTCCCTCGTAGGCCAGCGGCCACACAGCGCGGCTTTAACTGACGCACGGGCCCGTGCTGCGAGCGGCGGCTCGCAGGGGCGGCGGCGCTGCTCGGCACACAGGGGCGGCGGTCAACACGTGTGCGGCGTGTGGCCTCATTCTCCTTTACCTGGATGGTGGAATGTAAGGTGGCATGAATGGTGGAATGTAAGGTGGCGTGAATGGTGGAATGTAAGGTGGCATGAATGGTGGAATGTAAGGTGGCATGAATGGCGGAATGTAAGGTGGCATGAATGGTGGAATGTAAGGTGGCATGACCTCACCTTCACTGCTCACTACTTCTAAAACCATCGCAGCTGCAGCAATTATGACTGCAAGTGCTTTCATTTCTTGGATTGACATTTAAATGTATATGGGTTATGTGATATAAAAATTTTTTTATAGACGATTCGAGTGTGTAATGAACTGAAAACGACATGTCCTTGAACAACCCTCGCACCCAGTATGTACATTGAATTTTTTATATTCTTAAAAATGAAAACACCACAATTTAAAATATCAACCACCGTAATTTTTTTAATATAAAAGTTGAAATTTTAAGTTACTCTGTAATAGAAAAACAAATGATCTACTGTATTTACATGAAAGAATATATCGTTCCTTATTTCTCTAATGAATGGCTTTCAAAACTGATTGAAGGAAGATTCCTAGAGGTTGAGTAATAAAATAAAAACTATATGAAATTTGTTCGAAATAATTGAAGTCTAAACATGTAAACAACCTCTTCACTTTCTAATGAGTATAATAACTCTTTGAGCCTCTACTGTACATTCTAAGTAACGGAGATGAAAAGTTAATACAGCCAAATATGACTAATTAATATTTCCGTTTGCTCGCTCACCTCCGTCACACTCTGAGCGTTGCAAAAGTTCTCAGAATTTTCCTTTAATTAGAAGAGCGTGGCGAGACTCATGAAGGGAAAATTTATTAGAAGTCCTTCAATTTTAATAAACTTGCATAAATTCGGACTCATTTTGAGTAGGAGACGTTGCGATGGATCTTGCTATGGGTTATGCATTGTTTTTTAAACCAGCAAGTGTACCATCTGAAGTCTTCTTGTGAGCTAATTGATTTTTTGTATGAATAATATGAAGTTGTTCGTGTTATTGAACATGCGAGTGAAGAAAGTGATGTTCCTGAAAGTTGCTCGTAAATTGTATAGTAGATATGAATTGCGCTTAGTCTTCAATATTATTTTAGTCACATTCAGTTAGCCTATTCTCAGTTCTGTGACGTGACTAATTTCTTGCAATTCAAGTACCATTCTGTTGCACATAATCTACCACAGCAGTCATAGGTTGAAAGGATTGCATAAGCGATTTTCGCGTATCTGTTGTTCAAATTCCTGTAAACAAACCACAGTTTCTCTCTCAAGGAAATTTCCACCAAAGTTTCTTCCCGCTTATTCGTACTTTCTACTTATTGCTTATCGTGAATAGCAAGTGGAGCATTTTCCGTGATCTCTGTTTCCCTTGACCGGTCACAAATCTCAGACGCGTTCAGAACGCTTGCAGCATAGACCTGTCAACCAGGTGCGGAGTTTCGAGCCCAAGTATCAATAGCAGGAGATCAATTCCAGGGGTAGCGCTTCAACTGTTCGTCATCTCCCTTCTATATCGCAAATTTCCTGCTTATTGTATAGCTTTGTACGTTCGAACATCTGACCGAGATTCCTACATGAGAATGGCTTCCTAATAGCTGTATTTGCGTGTAACTTTAGGGGACGAATTAGTTGTGGAAACTCGCGCTAATGTCAGGCTTTAACTCATCGATTGTGTAACAGAGTCGATTTCTTGACGACGTGTGGTATCAGAGCAGTACCTAATTACGCATGCAGCAACATGCTTCGTGTGCTCGGCGACCCGAGTGGCAGCGCCGTGTTTACTTCAGGGAGTGTCGTGCAGCACTGCAGCTCGGGGGAACTGGTAACGACGGGCGGGACCGAGGCTTTATTGAGTACTCCCAGGCACCAATACCCAAGGCAAAGCTCAATATTCACACGCTAAGACTAGACTTCACTGGCACTTTTGTTTGAGCACACATAGTTTGATAAAGTACCTTCTACGAAACTTGCTTATTTTATTTGAAAAGTGATGAAAGGAAATTATTCGAGAGATCTTCAAGTTATGACATCAATGGGATGCAATATTCTTCAGTATAAATTCTACCAGAGGTATGTCATGAATTTACTCACACCTCTTCCTGAATTTTGAAAAATGTAATATTTTGGAAGTAATTCAAGAGTAAAGTATTGTAAATAAATTACTAATAAGTCAAAAACAATCTACAGAAAGTTATTTTCATTCTGTACAGTGTGCACAGAATCAGAAGGAAGGATAGTTTTGGGATCTTCATTTCTGCTGAAATGTTTTCGGATCAAAAGCACATTGACAATTATTAATGGTGAAGAAATTTTTATGAGAGGAAGTTAAAAATTCCAAATCAGATAAATTGTTTACCAAGTTCTGTTGACTGCAGACGTGAAGCGTCAAGTTTGATGCATGCTTTTCATCTCACAATGATGCTCGCGATGCCATGGTACAACTAAATAATCCGGTTTGCAGGCAAGGATAATTTCATTCGCGCTGTCATATACCTGATATTGAAGCTTGATTGCCTTCAGTGGGTCGGTGAGGGGCAGCAGAAGCTGTGCAACGAAGGCAGCGTCGCAAGTCGACATTCGCTGTTTTCTCAGCCCAAATACTTTATGATTGTTCATACTCCGGTGAATGCAGTCAAAAAACTCCGGTGTATGCAGTAATACGCATGCATCTGTGGAAAAGTGTGGAAATACAAAATTGGTAGTTTATCGTAAGCACATTCGTGTGATGCACCGATGGGGTAAAAATTAAATACCAAGCTGGGTTAAAATCAGTTTAATGCGTGCACATATTTCAGCAGTGAACACAAAATATCAAGGGTTGAACACAAGATTGTTAAAATATTCATTTTTTAATAAGTAGCTGAAATTTCCTCAGAAAATTTAAATCTCTAAACAGGCTTCTTTTAGCTTTAATGTACAAAACACAACGATAAATCTTGCTGCTTTTCTTTTCATTACTAAGAGAGCTTTATGAAGATTACTACGGTGACTCGGGCAACATAAGCTCTTTACAAAGTATTACTCAGCTCTAGGCCTTGTGCTAATGGACCGAGAAAATGCCCAAGAAAATGCCCTATTTTACCGCAACCATTTACGCATGAGGCGATGGCTTCGGCTACAGCGAATATGCAATAAAAATTCGGCCCAGAAAAATTTTTTTCTTTGTTTAAAAAAGACAATTCCTTCAGTTGTCAATTTCAGCGAACAACTTTTCGAATTTTTTCTGAAAATTTTCTCATCATGGCCGTGAGAGAGGCAGAGCTTATACCTCGGTACCAGGAAACGACGGTGATGCCCGATGTTCTTCCGATTTCGGAGAATTGGGGCGATCCATCTCAAGGCGCCGCACTCGGCTTCAGATCGGCCAGCTCTTGTGCTCCCTGAAAAAAGGCCTCAACGGACGCATTAAACCGACATTGCATTCTGGGGACGCGCGCTCCTCGGACTAACGTCACTGGACCAGGCCGCAATGACTTTCCCGAAGTTTCTGTAATTGAGGCATTTTTTATCTGTGAGCCAGAGCAANGTTATTCTACGGCTTTGTCAACTGTTCGTGAGAAATCGATATTATCTGCATTCCTTTGACAAGTATCACCTCGTTGAACGTCCACAGAAAAACATCAACGGCATGTTGCATTTGCTGTTACGATCTTTCGTGTCCTTGCATGTAAGTAGTTGCATGGAGTGAGACTAAGTTTATAAGCTAGTAGAAAAACTTAGGTTTGAAGTAAATTTTTCCGTGCCTAAAATCTGTGGTTGTTTCATCCGTACTTGGAATGTATTCATTGAATTCAGTTAGTAGCAAAATATTTATCCGTAAATATTACTTATTCTTACCACACGGTTTGACCATTTGTGTTGCAAAGAAGAATTCTATATTTAACACAATGCAAGAAAGTTAAATTGTTCCTCACAGACGGTGTGAAATTGACCTATCACGGCAAATGAAACCTTTTCTCGACTGAATGAGTCCTCATTGAGATTAAGTCGCTACATTTAGAGAAGTTTAATATCGTAAAGACCATCTGTGAAACAATGTATCAAGCCAATGGGTCGATTTAGATAGCTCTTACCGTGGAAGACTACTTCCCTACGCACCACTGAAGGCACTCGATCTCTTACGAAAAGGGTGCTCCTGTTCCATGCTATCAGGCATTTTTTTCTTTTCGTCAGACAGACATGATGATATATTGATTCTTAACATTCCCGAAAATTCATTTTTCAAACTTGCTCAAAGCCGATGCTTCGACTCGTGGAGAAGGCATATGGTAGTATTTATATCTGGTCAAAACCATTGGTGCAATACTTACCATTGACGCAGGACTTCTTTGAAGAACCAGTGTGTTATACTAGGGTCCATTTTCATTTGCAACTAAATTTATTAAATGAAAGAGAAATTACTTCAATCCTAATGCGACTTTTCGCTAATTAGAGTACGGCGACACGAAAAACTTGCAGTTCTTTTGAAAAATATTCCTCACTACCATGAAGCTTATTTCATTTTTTTTTGCCGCGCATGACTAAGATGAAAGAACTCATTCGCTCCAAAGACTCTATGAAAAAAAATCTTTATTGATGTATCAAGTGATGTAAATTGCAGATTTTAATATTCAATAATATAACCTACATCAAGCTCGTAAGTAAGTATTGAAGCCAAAGAAATTGCAGTAAGCTTTCCAAGGAATTACAATTAAAACATGATGCGACCTAAAGGCAAACACCACCGAATCCTGCGATGCTCTATCTAAAATATGAATTCATAATAGAATTTATACGCTGGGAATTAACTCCATAAAACTGCGAAGAATCAATTACCGAGAGAAATGAAATTGTCTCTACATAATTTTTTAAGGAGGAACTCGTTTTGACGTCTCGTATGTACCGAGGCAGAGGTCTCCTCACGGCAGGAGCCGTGTATGGCACAGCTCTCTGAGGAGTGGTTACCTATGGTAAGTGGGCAAAGGACCATTTCTGAAAAGGGCCGAATACTGATGGGATGTATGAACAAATTACCAGTTTTTATGGATTCAAAATGTGAATAGCAAGTAAAAATTTAATGATGTCATCAAATTTTAATGTTTAGTTTTGTAAAATGAAAGTTTATTGTCGGGTAAAAATTACTATCTGTTATTATTCTAATTATTATTTTTCGCCGCAGTTCTATTTGAGCCAAGTATGAAGCGCAGATATGATCCCTCCCCAAATAAAATTACCATAAGTGAAGTGAGGAGCGATGAGGGAGTAAAACATAGACATCAAGACTTGCTCATTGGCAAATTCTCAAACTATAGAGCGTGCCCATGGCTCTAGACGCTGTCTGAATGATCAAGTTAATATGACGCTTAAAATTTAAAGACAGGTAAAAGATTAGGCTAAAAAATTCAATATTGTCCACAGCATCAAAGCATTTACCGTTAATATGAAGCTTATAAGAGTTATTACTACATACTGTATGATCTATTAATCAAACACATTAAGAAAGTTTATGCAAGTTAATTGATACTCTGTTCAGCCTAGCCCATTCCGAAACATTGTGTAATCTCTGATTAGATTGATTAATCAAAGTTTTATAAAGATAATCATTAAAAAAAGGTTGTATCATCAGCGAACATCACTGTGCGAGAGGCATTTTCGAAGATATTTTTAAAATCATTTACGTACAATAAATATGGGATTGGGTTCAGACACACAATTTTTCACTTTTGCGAGGCACAAACGGTGACCCAAAAAGCTTGAAAACAATTCCCGACACATACCCCTAAAACCATACAAGTACAATTTGTTGACAAAATCTTATGTTGCACCTTGTCAAACGCCTCGCAGTAATCAATAAATACAGCTAACGCTGTTTTTGACAGGTATGAAGTCGATGTCATTTTTTGTTTCTTTCAAATTTGAAATTACATTGTCACATTCTTCTCAATTCACGGGAAAGAAATAAAATGAATTTTTTTGGTTCAGTTTGATGTAACTGGTAGGGGATACACTACTACGTAGAATTTCTCATTCGAGATCGAGTGACACACAAGCAAAACAATACTTAAAAGGGTTGGCAATGTCACTACTACTGCGGATAGTTTCACAATGGACGAGCTAGTCCTTAACCTCGTTACCCACTCGTTCCCTGCCAGCTTCCACTGGCAGCTTCCAATTAGCTTGCACGTATCTCTAGTTGAGCCCCTAGCGCTTCGAAACCTCGTTATGGAATATGGTCTTCTTTCTCTACGAATGTTATCGGTAAGAAAATTGATAAGTCGAATATTTTGGTTAATGGTATTTTGCCCTATTTACATCAACCCATTTACCAGAAACAATTTCATTCCAATCAACCTCACTCAAGGAATGTCTAAATAAATGCACATTGTCATCACTTACTAGTATAAACTTGATTAACACCATATCGCCTGATTTAGCCAGCAAAACTGGAGAGAATACAAAGTTAGGAAGATGATCAGCGGTGGTCTACTCAGTAACACCAGCGGAGTGCGTCCCCAGACTATTGGTCCATAAATGACCCAGGAGCGAAGGGGACCCTAGCGTGGCACCGGCAAGGTGATGACTTGCTCTCGTGATGAGCGGGAAGAAGCTATGGCACTGCATAACAGAACACAATTTTACAGTAATCGTGTTTTCTGTTTTCAACTTATTAATATTAACATCTCCCAACACGTAAACAGTTTTCTTAGTCAAGTATGGAGATGGAGCACACTTGTCAACTCATCGCAAAGTACACTGGCATAGCCGCTGTGAAATAAAATAATGATCGGGTTTTCGCTTGTTAACTCTACAGCGCATACTTCAACATTTTCACTAGCTCGTGAGAGTTCTCTGAACTGCTCAAAGAGAATTTTACAACGTACAAACACGGATATACCACCGTTACGTTGTTTACTTTTGCTGTAAGAAAATTCGTAGAAATAATTTTTCATTAAAAAAAAAATATGATTGTCATTTATAAAAGTTTCAAAAGAGCAATGACTACAGGTTGGAGAGTTAAAGCACCAAACGCCCCTCAATGGTATAAAATTCTTGGTAAAACTCCTGATATTAAAATTCAAAAGACAAACCCTGGTGTCACTGTATATTTCTCCTTTCAGGAATTTAATTCAGACATAAAGGGTCGAAACGATAGGCTGCAGAGAGATCACTTTTTGGAACATTAATGTTAATGTGCTCTCACAAGAGTTTTTGACAGAGATCCACACATCTTTCACCTCTCTCAACAAGCTTCATCGCAGAACCAGAGAGAATCACCGTATCTCCACGTTCGATGCTTTCATCATAATTAATCTTGTTTTCGAGCTCTCCAATTTCCAAGGAAAGTCGCTTGGCTCATCAAGTATGGAGAAGAATAATAACTAACAATGGAGCGGTTAGGGTCACTTAAGCAGTGAACCGAGAGGGATGAGGACTAATTTATGTATTTAGCATACGGTGCACATTCAAAGATTGAAATCACGCCCATGTTTTTGTTGCTGAAATAACGAATGCAAAGAATACGAATACTATAATAACGAATTATAGTATTCTAAAACTAGAGTTGCCCTCACCCATACATGGTTCACCACCGCAATTAAAATATCGAGGTACCTGCAAGAATTTTGTGTCGCGTGTGTGTAATACTAAAAACAACAAAAATGAAACTATAAGAGTTCATGGCCAAAATATAGTTCCAAAGCCGTTCATCTAACTTCTAACGAGAAATAGGAATTTATCACCGTACGAATTGAAAGATTTCCGCCATCGTTGCTCTGAAAAATTCCCATGCATGCTAGTCAGAGGCATCGAAATATTTTGCAAAACAATTTGTACGCAATTCAAAAGGTCTCTACGAATTATTTTTGCAGGTCCGATCCAATTCTTTATACCGACGGATTCGTTGACGGGTCTGAAGCTGTTAAACTTCAATTAGAGCAGATCAAGCGGTGGACAAGGCGAGCTTCAGGTGTCAGGAAGAAAGTTGAGGTGCTATTCCGACTTGGAAACGAACCCTGATTTCTCTTAAGGGAATTTAATTGCTCCCAAATAGAAGCCCGAATCGTGAACTTCCTAGTTCGACGAGTGAGCTCTGACGGAGTTGATCTTTAATGAGGGGAAATATCGTCGTGCTGTACGCACGTACTCCTGCTGTTCTGGTGTGTGGCTCTTGGCTGAACTTTCTTGTTGTTTGAGCTAGCCAATAATGAGGCAGTGGTACGAAAATCCGATTTTCCTGTGTTCCCTTGACGAGAGCACTAGCAAAGGAGGAAACTCATCGCAAAAACGGAGTTTCTCACTGAAGTGAGCCTGCTAGTCTGCGGGTAAAACATCCTCGAACGCAAGGATTACTCTCCAGTTTTCCACAGGTAGAAGAACCACTCTCGCGTGTGTGGGTTTCTTTGGAGAATATTCTCATTTTTTCCTACAATGTTTGGAGGATCTGTGAGTTTAGTTTATTTTTTTCTATACTATACTTTAGTTTGTACAGGTTTGAGTAGGAGCTAAACGAGGTGTTCTCTTCTGAACCTACCGTAGGATCATAATTTTAAATATAAAATTTTCTCAGCCATCTTGCAGAAGATAATCAGGTTTCATTGCGATATATTATCATTTGTTTCTCTGAGTTATGCTTTTTGGCTTTTGATATTGTAAATTGTAGATCACTATCAGTAGGATTAAGTTTTGTGACACTTGGTGAATAAGAATTTATAACATTATTTTCAACCTGTTTGAGGTGGACTTTTCATCGTAATTATTGTATTCAAACAATTTTTAAACATTTAAGATACGCACATATGATTTAGGTTTCATGAAATTTTCTCTTGAAAGGGCAGATACTCACCCATACGTGATCATCATAAGAAATTATATTTTGTGGTTTTTGGGCACCTGCGTAGTCCGTCCTTGCTGTAAAATGGTCAAATATTGCATAACTATCGAAAACTATTTATGATAGCATCACTTGCACGTATAACGTACCCAAGTAGTTCTCAATTAATTTACCATTTTTAGTGAATTAAGTCAAAAATGATAGAAAAGATGAGAACTAGCTGAGACCGTCACAACAAGGCTTAGAAACGCGCGAGAACGGCACATCATAAATTTGGCTAGCATTTTCGGAAGCGTTTACAGAGTTCAAGGATTGTAGCTACAGTAAGGCTGTGTACATACATACGGCGGGGCCGCACGCTTATATCACACATATGCTATTGTCGTTCCTACGTCTGAGTACCCGGTTACTTCTTGAGCAACATACGTTGCGCCGAGTGCATTTCTTTTGTAAGGGCAGAGGAATGAAATTTCTCAAGTAATAGAATCAAGAAATCCCATACATCGTACAATGTTGTAATGCCAGACAATATCATTGACATGTAGCTGGCGTAAACTACGAGAATTATGAGAATGCAGAAAACTTTAGTTTGTGAGGGCTTGAGTAATTGCTGTGGAAGTTCACTCGTGATGAATTCAATATGCACAGCTCGAGGAGAAAAGTGTTTTTCTGCTCGAGGGTGCCATGATAAAGCCACACACCCTTTGTCAACTAAGATGTTATAAATTACAGGGATGAACATATTTCTAATTGAATTTCAGTGCGAAACTTCTAAAGAACGAGAGAAGTTTGATAGGATAGTTCACAAAGCTTGAAATTACTGAAGCTTAAGTGCAAGAGGAGGATTCAAGAGCTGCTCAACTTAATTAAATGGACGCTGAAGTTCAGAGCTAACTGACGCCTTAGTAATATATTACCTGATACGTGATGGAAGTGTTCTCAAAGTGGAATGACCTCAGCTACTGACTGGAATGGTTCTTTTTATAGCAATGCAAAGTTGTCTCGAGCAGTGCTACCAGATGTCAGGAATCATCAACGTTTTTCCTACACACGTTTGCTAAAATACCAGTCATTTCAGGCAAACGTTGCCAATCACCAAATCTCTTTGGATGCATCAGCGTTACTCGTGATTAAAAACGTGGTGTACGTAAATTCGGTACCCAATATCACGCACTAAAATTCGTTACTTCATGTACAAGTTTGCATTTTTGTAGTGGGTTCCTTTTCTACCACCTTTCTGTGGTCTATCAGTGTACCATTACGAAGAAAACGTGTTGAGGCAATACTAAAAAATAATTCTCCATATTGTCTGATTATCCTCACGCTTCATGATTGTGATAAAAGATTTCTTACAGTCTACTGTCAAATGAGATCACATGAACAATGTGCAAATATACAACATTCGTTAAATATGAAGAAAATTTTAATCATTTGTATTAGTTTGCGGGAAATTAAAATGGGCAACTTCCTTCAAATGTGTTTTTGGAACTTCCAGTATAATTTTTGAATTTTTGCTGATGTTTTTCGGAAGTATTTCATATAACATCATTATGTGTTAAGTAGTTTAAAATAATAGTTAGAACAATTAGAATAACCGCTTTAGACCGTAACCTTCACTTAAATGTATCCTCAGAGTCAACTACTTTTTATTAGAATTTCGAAGCTACGATCAATTGAATACCGGACTAGGACGGACGGGGTCCTAGCCCGGAATTTTCCCCAGCCTTGAATTCTACAACGAAAAGAGTGCTGGTGACGTGACCGCCCCTTGCATGTTAATAATTAGCCTAGGCGCGTATCCAACAACGACTTTTCAGATATATTTTTATGTTTTTTATTCACTCTAGGAATTGGTGCTGTTTTTTTTTCAACATTACAGCGTACAAAACGTTATATGTCGTTAGGTTTACATGCATATTAGATCTACCTAATTTTTTGTAGCACCATTTCATATTGTTGAAGCTCATACAAAAACCAACAGCTACATATGTGTTAGTAATTACGGTATCATTTAGTACACTACGTGGGCTGGACACAAGATGATAGGTTCAAGTTATCAGTTCCGTAAACTCCCTCATTCAGTTAATATCCTTCTATGCGCTATCGTATTTATTTACAGCTCCAGATGATGACGCGTGAACATAATCAGTTTGACAAAAATATCAAAGCTGAAAGATGAACAAAAATATGTAATACTTTGACGGTTACTGTTGCATTAGGATCACCTTTAAAATTCCCGAATTTTTGTCGTGTGGGCAAAATTTCTGGTCAAGAAATGGGGTTAGGTATCACCAGAGCCTCCATCCGGAGACGCATTGTGGCAGGACAGTTCATTAGGATGGCGGAGTGCCAGCATTACTCCATGATGACCGGCGGCCACGCCCATCCTGGGCGAGATATTGCAGCCATACATCTCCCAAGATCAAAAGCCGATCTTGGTCCACCCTCGTGAAATGTCTGTATCTTCTTAACCTGAGGGCACCGGGATGATTTTTGCAACACGGCCGTCCGTCTTCGCGGTCACGCTCGAGTGCTGGAAAGGATGCCGCGATTAAAGTTGTCTTGCGGGAGAGGCTCCAACCAGTGCTTTAAAAGTAACTTCACCTGTCCTAAAAATTTATTGCATGGTACTCACAGGTGTCTACTTTTGAATAAGATCAGCGCACAAAGATTTATTTTATCTATGAGCAAATGCGTTTCTGAATCACTTACACTTTTTTTCAAAAATACTTGTGCTATGATCAACCAATTCAGTTTTTTCTGAAGAAAACAGCTGTTTTCATTGATCGGGAATTCATTAGAAATCCTGATAATAATAAAACTGTGTTCGCTTGCAAACCAATCTTCTTGACTTTACACACAAACAAGAAAACCCGTTTCCATGAACGAGAGAAACCGTTTGATCTTTTACGGGCCAAATTATTTTGGCTTTGAGGCGGCATTTAGCTTTGGGCGAAGAACTAGCTGCAGCATTATGCACTGTGTGTATGTATTCAATGAGCCTGCACTTCGCTTGCTTCGAAAAAGTAGCGGCATTTGTGCGAAAGTAAATTTTGAAAACAATATAAAAGGTAAAGAGTTCATTTTATCATTGATTGGCCGTGGTCACGACAACTTTAAAATCCTCATCGTTTGAAGGATCATGACGAAATACCTGCGCTAATCATCGTCGGGAAAGTTCTTGGTACTGTGCGTAGGATTTGTGATCTCAGCACAAACTTAATCTATACATTTTGTATTTTGCGAACATTGTTACACAGAAAGTCTGCATTCTTATTTTGATTTTATGTTAAGAGACCATGTAATAAAATTTTGACTTACTTCGTATACACACGAGACTTACTCTTGTTGCAAAACTAACACAGAAAAGTGTGTTATATAAGTTCTATGAGGCACAATTCTGAGCCATATGAATGTGTAACACACACTTGAACGCGTGTGCCAATTACGACAAACCTAGCGATGTAAGTTTATGGTATTCTACGCGAAAGTTTAATTTACTCAAATATCCTATCAGATCTACAAGTGATATGAGAATGAATTAACCACTTGGCAAAAAACGGACCAAATATAACCTTGACGCTAAATTCTATCTCACTGCAAATAAACCGTCGTTGCAGATTCCACGCGTTATAAAGCTAAAACTACATGCGTAAAAAAACACATCAATGCACTTTGAGTTAGTTCACCAATCTACTAAGCTGGAGCGACACTTAATTACTGGAAGCTACTCAAAGCACTCATTCCTCACGGGATCATAGAGTTTGTTTTGTGTGCACTCAATCAGTTCAATGCTAAACATTTTACAGAATTTTTGAGACCAATAACTTTTCATTTAGAAGAAGTTATACACACTAGCTTGATATTTAATCATTTGATGAGTTCGTCTACTACGTAAAATAACAGCTTGGCAATGCTTGTAGTGATCTAAGCGAGAAACAGGCGAACATTGAATTAAATTGAACGGTGATTTTAGTGTCATTACCAATACACGCTCAGCCCAAACTTCAGAGGAACGAACAATACTCCATAATTATATGGGGTTTGAAATTGAACGGCCTAATTACCCAAGTTTGCCGTACTCAGGTGCTGGCGCACTTCAGCGGTGAACTCCGATGTCGGCGTTCATTTCGGCTTGAGAGTTTGTGCTGCGTGATGAGCGGCCATTGCTGAGGCGGTGTCGGTGCTGCACAACACCTCTCGCGGTAACCTCGGTTACGCACCGCAGAAAATCTGGCTCTGTATAGAATAATCGAATTGTGAATGTTTTGAACTTAAAAATGATGCTGCGATTTGTAACGAGATTCTGTGCTAATTGTTCCTTGCTACACGAATGGTCGGTGTGTACCCTTGTTTTCTGCTATGGTACACCTATCACGAACTCTAGCTGTAGAGTTAATTAAAGTACAAATCTTGATGACTATGGTGTACACAGTGAGATTAAAAATTGCTTTGGCATTACTACCAGTACACGATGACTAACACTACTCCCACTACATTCCTTTATATCTAAGTGAGAGGAATTATCGTTGTCGTTCTAACCCCGACCAAAGGCATTCACTTTTTCTAAGTCAAAACAGCTCAAGTGTATTCGCACTGACACATCTTTGTTAGCTTTTTTGGTGCTCTCACTCTTCTCATCTTACATTTTCAGTACGTTTGTCTGCAGTGCTCAGTGCTAATTTCAGAAATTTAGAATTACCAAAAAAAATGAGAATGCAGCAGCGGTGGAAACAACATTTGCCTGTATTTACAGTAGCTGTTGAGTGAATACTTTTGGCGACAGGTCCAAATTTTGGCAAGTTTTATGGCAAAGAAGTTCGGAGCTGAGGGTGTTCTGAAAACGTTAGTAGCACTGCAGTTGTGGAGAATCACCAGAATTGATATAATATGATTTTAAGCCCTGGTGAAGAATATCATAAAATTTTTCATGCTCATTAATAATCTCTGATTTTGGGAATGATTCGAACGAGAGAATAGACCACCAGCGGCGCTGCAATTTTGCGAATTAGGATGACGCATCCATATCGGGCTGCAGAGCTCGGCGCCCTTAGGATGACGCATCCATATCGGGCTGCAGAGCTCGGCGCCCTAAGGATGACGCATCCATATCGGGCTGCAGAGCTCGGCGCCCTTAGGATGACACATCCATATCGGGCTGCAGAGCTCGGCGCCCTTAACATTTCTGTCGGATTTCATGGCAGGCAGATAATAAAAAAAAAAAGAAAAATCATGCCCAGTTTGATAGAGGCACCAGAGCGCAATTACAATTTATGGGATGCTTCGTACTTGCCATATCGTAATATAAAAGAGCATATTTTTATTTATAATATGGCCATACATTTTACGTAACAAAAATATAAGAGAGTGTGCATGCTCTTGTACAGCCAGTGGACCTCTGCATTGTTAGGTTTCATTTTATTACATCAGTAACTTAGACGTTTACGTGAAGCAAAATCTACTTTACGGACTTCGTTGGGATAACTTTAATGAGAGATAGGCGAAACTGTCCTCGGTGTGCTTCCTTTCCTTCATCGCTGACAGCAGCTGAGTAGAGTTGAGTTTCAATTTCTATCCAGGAAGTCTACTTACAAAAAGGTGTAATCCGAGCCAGAAATAATTTCAGGGCATCTGGTTGAGTTAAAAATTTGAGAAATTTGTTTCGGCTCTACGAGGTTCATTTTGACAATTTCTTTCGTAGGTGAAATAAAATTTGTACGTTTTACTGTATTGCACATACCTTAGAAATTGTAGGTCAAATTAATATTGAAGTAGATTTTTCGTGAACAATTTTATGGCTTTTGCCAGGCACCGACACGTAGCGGGATTGCAGGAAAATACATCCTAGGCAAACCCCAATTACAGCAAGGAAAGGAACGCAGACAGCGGTCGGACGCACTTCACGCCAAATTCAGGAGCAGTCTCAGCTCGCAGTCTCTCAGATTTATTGAACTTGAAATGTTCACATAAAACACTCTCCTTTCGAAACTTGAACCTAGATACCGAGTTATATTTTCGTGATCAAAAGTGAGGGATGGCAGTGCTGATCTGCGATGCAATATTGCAACCTTGGCGAACTGCGAGTGTAGAAATTTTACACTGTTGATCGACGTCAGTCATTTTTTATCTTCGATCCCACCCAGCATTTAACCTTAGAAAGAAGTAGTAAGTTTGAAGCATTGTTCGAGAACTTTCTTGTACACTGTTAGTTAACTATGACATAGTAAATTTGTAGTAGAACAGTATCATTTTGAACACACGAGGTCGACGATGCAGACCAAAACATCTGTTGCAATGCAGCAACGCAAAACTTTTTACTGTATTTAACTGTTCTTGAAGTGCGGCAATTTGACATCGACTCTGAGTTTCAAACTGTGAGCTTGTAAATGGAGAATGAGAATTTTCTTCTTCTCACGAAGTTCAGAACTGTTACAGAGTAAGATGGGTTTTCAAGCTTCAGTTGGACTCATTCAGTTAGGCTATCACAATTTCACAAATCTGATTACGCTGCTGAGTTTCGCCATTGCCACCAATTTCGATCATAAGACTTGAGAAGTTGAGGCATTTCACTGGTAAGTTCTCTAAGAACTCGCAAAGTCGAGATTGCTCTCAGTCGTGGACAACTTGGCCAACTTAGTGTGGTTGAGAACATTGCCTGTTTAAATACAAGTCCTCAAATGAATGGAGTCAAGAGAAAATTCAAACAATTTGCAAAATAGAGGCTCGAACTCGGGTATGAAAGGCTTCAGTTGAATGCACTGAATGGCACTTTTCTTGAAGGGCTTTTAAGCATTCATGAGCACTGCGAGAGGGTGTAGCAAGTTCGGCTCAGTAGCTCCTTGACAAGTAAGTCTTTCAATTAACAGTTATGTTGGAGGTACATCAGTCTCATACGTCGTTCACCAACTATCAGGAAAATTTACAAAATTCGGCTTTTAAATTTTTAATCTATGATATTTGAAGTAAGAATTCGAAGAATGTTCTAACTTTCAACGAGAATGTCAAAATTCCGTCTCACCCATATGGACATTACCTCGCAACAGTTTTATGACTTCTAGGGCATCCTACAGGACCTTATGCTAAGCGTA
>VOMN01018234.1:0-30801 GCA_014899125.1 Orchestia grillus
CTGTATCTGATGTAAATTACTTGTGGTAAATAAATGTTAATAAATGTTAAATGTTAAATGTTAATAATGTAACAGAAGGAGCTCGAGTCCAAAGGAATAAAAGTTTCCGAGCCTTTGGTCCATTCCTAACTTTTATTAGCATTGTTTGTAATTAATACGTAAAGTTTTAAAGACTCTTCGATCAATGCTGGTCAAGAGCAAATTTTTCAGCCTCCCTGCCTCACGTGTTGCCATGCACTATGATTTTGTACATGTCATCCAGGGCGAAAGCAAGAAGGTAACGGTACCAGTTTTACTGGCGGACGTTGAGGAGTTGTAAGCGAATGTGAAAACACAGCTGCCAAAAAAACGTTGCAAGCTTCTCATTTGGTACCGGATTTTTGGTTTCTTATGAACCTTAGTTTCATTGTTGATCGACGTAAACCTTTTTCTTTGCTGAGTGAAACATATTCACTGTTAATGTATGAAATTATACTTTAGTCCATTGGAATTAAATACCGAAATTTTTAACACCTATGTTTATATACGGATATATCAACTTTGAATGCCTGTTCACTGATGTTTGGATGGTTTGTATTTTGAAGTCAGCTATAGAAGAAAAATAGTTTTCGCAACAGGTGGAACATTTTCCGTCAAGCTCAAGAGGGATAGTAATCAATGAAGATAAGAAATTTTTAGGCATACATATTATAGATTCGCATAATAAACAACGTGGAAAAACCTTAATTTTATTTGAGAAGTCGGTGCATGGGGTGCTGCAAATCAATGAGTTCTTGAAGAACAAATGCTTTGCAGAAAATGAAAGAAAACATTTGGCTATTTTAAAATATCCAAGAGGCTTAGAAGATCCCAAGGCAGCTTAATTATTAAAAAATCTTGCTAGCTCTAGGAAAGGCAGCGCAGGTCTGTAACGCGGCCTCAACGGGAAACAGGTTATCGAGAGAGGGCATCGGTCGGTCGGCGCTGATGCGGCATTGATGCAGGCGTGGAAATTAGGACGCCGAGTCGTTACATGACAGACTGCGCCATGAGCAAGGCGGGCTCCCATGCTGATGACATAAACATTCCAGCGAAATTAAAAGCGAAGAACTGAGAAACTTTCAATACGAGTAGTGCGAAGCACACATTCTATGTATGCGGATATAATCATAGTGACGTGGTTGAAAAAAGTATGAGAGCGCTAGAAATTTCAGAGTTCAGAAAATATTATTTGTTCAATTCTTTATGAACGAAGTAAATTATGGTACTACAAATCAACAAAAAACGATCAAAAGACGCTTAATGATTGAAGAAATGCTCAGTAACAGGGTATGCAAAAACTATTGAATGAATTGGTATAATTGTTTCAGGAAAGTAATGAAAATGCTTCATAAATAACAGAAGATAAAAAGTCATACCTTATTTGCCAAGTATAAGACTTTCATCGAAGTTTAATCAAAATAGCAGACTGACGCGACGATAAATTAAACATAAGCATATTATGAGCGAGGTGTAGCAGGCCGTGGCGTGTGCCTCAGATCAGCTGGGCTGCGGTCAAAGCTTAATTGAAGAGCTCCCGACCTGGCCTCTCCTGCTCCCCATGATGCACAGCACGAACACTGCACGCGACTCAACATTCCTACTTTACGTCCTACCTTGAGTGTTCTACGCGCTGTGCCTCGCAGCCCAAACAACATTCCACTGGGGGAGATATTTTTTTATTCCACCGTGAGACTATGTAGCTAAAATCAAACCCTACATCAGCAGGTAGCAACGGAGACCAACAGGCGCCAATACCTCTAAAACAACCAGCGTTGTATGAATAAAATGCGACAAGGTGAGCCACTCTTCCAGTTCTTCGCTGATGATCACTTTCTTGAACCGGAAAACAGTTGTAAATGACCGCTTGTCCTGCTGAGCTCTCATCTCGCAATGAGTAGTTCGTTAGGTACCAGATGTCGCCTAGCTCTGTTTGATGAGTCTCTTGACCCAACTGTTCAACTTGACAGTTGAGCCAACTTGACCTGCGTAAAAAGTAGTGACCTCTGAGGAAGAGCATCATTGAAGAGCACGATGTAGGGAGCTCTGATGAAGAGCGTCAGTGAAAAACAAAAGGTAGACAGCTCTGATGAAGCGCGTTAGACCATCGAGCGCAAGTTATGGAGCGACGAGCAGCAAAGCAACGTTGGCAGGGTTCACAGAACACGCCAAAGCAGAGCTTTCAGAACACAAGCATAGTGACGATGATTTGTAGCGCACCGAGCTCACGTTTTAAAAACAGCAATTCTTTACGTGTGTTGACTCTTTAAAATCAGGCGATATTTTGTGTTTAGGGTATGGATGTTTATCTAGCGCGAGTGTACGGCGTTATTTCCGAGCTTTCATAAACAGTTTCACAATTGACAACGGAACATAGAGTTCAACCGTATAATTACTATATTTGAGATATACCTTGTGGGTTCCACGAAAATTTGCCAAACTTTTTGACGACACGCAGTCGACGCTGGCTTACAGCGCACGAGTGAGTAAACTGAACATTGGATGACATAAATTAGTGAGCTGTTTCTACGTCCTAAAATAATGGAATGAAAATAAGTAAACTACAAATCTCCCTCACCGGTCAACCGGTGCCTCTGGATTCAAAACGCCTTTTAATGTTTCCAGCCCCAATTTCCGCTGAGTGCACGCACAGAACGAGACTTGAACATCTCACAGCATAAAATGACGGACACATTTTCATCAATGTTGCATTGAACGTTCGGCTCGGAAATTCCCAGTGAAGCTCTGTATTTTCAGTGGCACATTTTAGCCCGGGCCTTTAATAACCTGACCCGCGGCTTTGAAGCACCAAAAGTGCTCTCTTCTTCAGTCAACGTGAATATGTCCCTCGTATCAAAATCGCAATTGTTCCATGCTATCAGGGACAAAAAGTCGATGAGTTTGTTCATGTTAATTTTCACTATACAGGAGTTAGTGAATTTTCACCATCAGGAGTTGATTACGAGCGAACCTTCAAACAATAATACTTAACTAAAATGACCTTTAAAACTATTTTATTCAACACACTCTCAAGTTCAATGTGAGACACAGTTTAAAATTTACTGTTTTGAGAATGTATAGATGGCAGAAAAACTGAATTTAACACTTTGAGTATAATTGTTTTTCGGTTTTAAAATGAACGCACGAAATGAAAACCACCAACCCGAGTCATGCAGAAGATGGTTTTTCCTACTCATCTGAAACTGCAGTCTTATGTCGGCGAATGTAATAAATGAGGCTCATTAACTGCGACGAACTTGAAGCATTAGTGGAATCAAAGGAGAGCGCAAGATCTGTAGCGTTTGTGCCGTTAATGAGGGTCGCAATCGAGTCAATAATTACCACCACCTTCTGTGTAATCTTTGTCTCTGGATTGCGATATTTTTGTTTTTGGATTACCATATTTTTGTCCTTGGATTACGATGCAAGTTGCATCTACTCTCCTGTATGTCTCAATGTATAGTACTTGGTAGTCAACCGAGATCAAGGTTTCAAAAGTTAGAATCCAAAGTTATTGTCAAAACTTTTATACTTAGTAGTGATATAAATAGAAAACGAATATTGTAACTAGCGGCAGATAAAAATTTCAAACTACCTCCTCAAGTTTTTATTTTACCATATAAGTATAAAATGGGTTTCTAGATAACCGTGAATTTAAAAACAGTGCCTGTTTTATATTTCAAATCACTGATAAAAATTAGCCTGTTTACACAAATTTATATATTCAATCAAAGATACAGGTCAAAACCTTATTTCTATAACAAAGGGCGTGTATAGCTGGCATGGAACTTTTTTTTGCGTTCTTTGTGAAAATAAGTTATTTAAATTATTGAACGATATAAACTCAATAAACACTACAATTAGGGTGAATTAAAGCAGATTTCAAAAAGGTTTATGCTAATTACCTATTATGCCTTTATTCGAAAGTAATGTCCATCACTTTTTCAGAGACATAGGTAGAATTTTGAACCAAAATGAAACTAATAAGCAACTATACATTAAAAGGTTCAAAGACCATGCTGAATTTCACTTCCAATACGTATTTTATGAATGTCCAAGGACCAGGCATACAGCGAAAGATTAGCTGCAGGTCTTGGAGTTTCGGGGTCTAGTCATGCCTTAATTAACGGAGATTCGCACCCTCGGACTTTGAACAGTACTTTTCAGAGTCAAAAATCATCAAAGCTTCGTCATTCAGACTTTGCGGTCACATTCAAACCGAAAGCCACCCTAACGTAAAAATTCTGCTTGCTTGTTGTAGCAGGACCACCGGCTGTAATTTGTGTTCAGAGATGCATACAGGATGAACTCAAATAATGGAAATTTTTCAGGCCCACAGCCTTTGGACCAGTACGAAGATTGAAAGACGGCCTTAGCGAATTTTTTCTTGGATTCCTTGACGTCTGGAGGTCTAACTTTCGTTTATTGAGTTAAATTAATGGAAAGAGAAATCTACTCACTAGTTTAAAAATAATCTGAAAATTAAATTCCATAGAAGGACATACTTAACATCATCACAGGAGAATCTGCGTTCATATCATGTATCCGGCACATGAAGTCTGCACATTCAACAGCACCCTGTATTCCTGACCAAGAGTTTGCTCGTTAATATAGCATATGGCTAATAAAGTATATTATATTTATAAATTTCTTTCATGCTCGTTGAAATCGCGACTCGGGCATATATTTTGTGCTAACACTCATTCAAGGTTTTCATTAAAAATCGGCGAAGAAATTTCATTTGAGACATGCCGAGGAAATTAATGGGATTAAAACACATGAGCACACTTTCTCAAGAGCAAGATTCTCATACAAAAACTCTTCTTATTTGTTTCGTGCCTTGAACAGCGACTTCTAGCGCCGAGCTATTTCCACGTTAAAGAAAGATAGTTAACACTCCGGAGAAATATCCCCCAGCTCAGTTATTGAGGATAAACACGTAAGAACCGCCTAAATTAGACAGCTCCAAGAGTTGAGACAGTGAACTTTTTTTTTCAGGAGTTGACCGCATAGTGGCTAAAAACTTTCTGCTCTGTGGCCCGTTTTGAGACGCGCGATCCGCAATGTCTCTTCTGCCACTCCTTAACGCGGGTCAGAAAATTGATTTCGTAATTCCGCTCAGTACTTACCTTTGCAATTGGAGTACAGTCGGAAATATGAAATCTGATGATAATATCGTCATCATTATGATCTGACAGATAATTAAGTGATAAATAAGCTAGACAGAATTCCTGAAAAAATATGACTGAAATAACATTCAGAAAAACGCTTTCCTAAAATTTGACTAGTCGTGAGCGGGTGCTTATTTTGTTTCAACTCTCGGGAATTCAACCCAACATGGTGTAGTAAACAAACCAAATGTTGGTATGCCATGGGAATAAAATTTTGCCATCGTTTAACCCACACCAGGTAAAGGAACGGATCGGCAAAACACTGAATGACAACTAACTGCCAAACTCCCATGGAGCGTAGATATCCACCGATGTTGTTAAAACGTTTGAGTTTGGAGGAGCATTGCGGATTGTGGGGTTTGATTGCTTTGACATTCTAGTTACTCTGCTTTGACTGATGACTGATTGCTCTGACATTCTGATTGCCTTGCTTTGACTGATGACTGACTGCTGTGACATTCTGATTGCCTTGCTTTGACTGATGACTAAATGCTTTACCATTCTGATTGCTTTGCTTTAACTGATGACTGACTGTTGTGACATTCTGATTGCCTTGCTTTGACTGATGACTGATTGCTTTGACATTCTGATTGCTTTGCTTTGACTGATGACTGATTGCTATGAAATTCAACGTATACGTGAAAGATTATATCATTTAATTCCAAAATGCAAGTCATGGCCCCATGAAATCTTAATTCAGTTTTAAGGATTATGACTAGCAAAAAATTAACTATGCGTCAGTGGATTTGAACAAAAGCAATAGCGAAACAATTAAGTCATATACGTACTCGTTTTTATGCAATCGAAACAGTGTTCCTGAAGCTAGTGCATTTTCTTTAAGAGGGCATTCTTTTGGTTGAGCAATTAAACTCATATTAGCAGTGCTTCTTGTCCTGAAATTCTTTATCCAGAGTGAAACTATAACCTAATAAAGCATCTTTAAGGGATCCGAAGACGTAATAGTCTGGAAGCGCAATATCTGGGCACTAAGCAGGGTGTCTCAGGGCGTTGAATGCACTTGGTCGATGGTTTTCAAGGCATAGGCGGCCGTGTATGTATGTATACGAGTAGGCGGCCGTATATGTATGAATACAAGTAGGCGGCCGTATATGTATGTAATACAAGCGCGTCACCACGCAACAGCGTATGTTTCCTTGGTATAAAGAGTTTCGATCTTTATTGTAAATATGCTTGCTATTTTATTTCACTCATTTCATGCTGTTCCCGAGATACTTTCTGGTCTGATAAATCCGATCAAAGTTCTTTGTTCCTCTTTAGTACGTGTTATTTTTTCATTATCCGATAGAAAATGTGTTCAATTAAGTTGAGGCTAATCACGTGACGACCATAGTATCAACTAAATAATTAAGGTAAGGCTAATCCCGTGACGACCATAGTATCAACTAAATAGTTAAGGTAAGGCTAATCACGTGACGACTATAGTATCAACTAAACAATTAAGGTAAGGCTAATCACGTGACGACCATAATATCAACTAAAACAATTAAAAGGCTAATCCCGTGACGACCATAATATCAACTAAACAATCAAGGTAAGGTTAATCACGTGACGACTATAGTATCAACTAAAAATGACGCATCAGACGTATCAGCGGAAGCGAAATTACGTAATTTTAAGCTGACCTCTCGAACGTGGTGTCCTTCAACTAGAGAAAATTTTCCCAACCAAGGTGAGAAAGGCGTTTAAAATGTTCGGAAAGTAGAAAAAATACTTTTGTATCGATCAAATTTTGTCTAAATTCACCTCCTGTGTACTTAAGCAGCTACAAAATTGAAGGAGTTTCGATGAAAGAGTCGATTTTCTTAAAGTCTCAAGCGTAAAAAATGATTAGGAACCACTTAACAAAAAGATTTAACTCCGTTTATCGTGCAGTGTTGCAACGTTCTGATGTTCAGCTTGGTTTTTAGTTCTGAAGCTCCAATTATTCAGTCGAATTCTCTGTTTTCAAGAGAGAAAAAGGTGCAGTTGAACAAGACAAATTAAAGATCTTACGGTTCGCTGGCCACAAGTGCAGCACAGCCAGCCTTGTTATAAAGTGAAGTCTTCCTAGTCTTCCTGACGAAATTTGTATCTCGCTTTTATACCAGGATCATCCATAAGGTATCGTATTCGGAATACGACGCCCCTTAAGGTTTCTCAGGCGGAAAAACCTGCTTCCTGGAGTATGGATTTCGGCACTAAGGCAGATGCAATTACGCGCATCAGAAAACAGCCTAAGACTAACGTTGTCCTGAGTCGATAAACATGACGGAGAAGAAGGATCGGATCTTCTTGACAGTTGGACACTTGCAGATGTTCTTTGTAGAATTTGAGGTATTTTGTTAAACGTATTTATTGATTGATTATATCGTGAACTAAACGAAGAGAATAACATGCAAATTTTTAATCTCTAATTTTCAGGTATTTTTCCTTAATTTAAGATTTGAAATCCATCGAATTCATCGTACAGTGGGATGAAACACGTAAATATAACACGACGCATAAGCTTACTAAACATACTTCCGTATATTTCCCCTCTCGTAATAAATTCAGCAACGGCAGCTCGCACTATCAAGTGAGTTTGGAAGCACCTCTTTACCCTGCAGCGGTAAAATTCTTCAAAGCCAAGGCTTAAACTTCTGCTCACTCTCACTGGTTCTCGTTCCGGTAACTTTGCCCACTTAAATGAACAATAAACTTCAGTACGTAAATGCAAGTCAAGAGTTGTTTCATGCAAAATGCAATGAATGGCGTCAAGACTTCTGCACCAATTCATTCTTCCCCAAAAAGGTACGGGCGGGCGCTGGCTTAGAAGAAGATCCACCAATGTTACTTAAAACGATTTATTGAGCAGGATTTTCATCGTTTTTCTTTTACACTGGCCACTCACGGACGTAAATGTCGATAGCTGTGGGCGTTACCGCGAGAATAACGGTCGATTTAAAAGAAACTTTGGCTACCGTTCTACGAAGTCACAGCCTTACTCTCCCCCCATTTGCAATGGCCTGAACTCCAGGAGGAAACGTCAATACTTCTGGCAGTTTGATGGTATTGATAAGCTGTTGGAGAAATGCTTTCAGCCTCTAATAGCGTTAATGAACTTTTGACTACCTAGGAAAATTATCCATTCGTAAGAATTTCAGATTCAGTAATTGTACAGATTGGGCATCCTTCTTACAAATAAAAAGGAGATGTTGAACAACCGTTAATTTTCATTACCTGTTTTCATTTTGTCCAGCGATTGTTCTGGATCATCTGTGCATGTAACCATAATTATGATCACAACTTGGAAGGGTGGGGAGTATTTACATACCTCATTTGCATGGGTAGGGAAGAACTGGCACAGAACCGGCAATGTGGACGTCAGGTTTGCGTACGGAGAATTTTTGATCACTAAAAAAACAGAAAATTGTTCATCGAGTTGCGTTTACTGCCCAGCCATTCTTGTGGAAATATGAATAATTATGGAAATAATGAAATCGAGCAAACTCGAACAGCAGTTTCATTGCTTCTCTATTGGACTCCATATCATCAGACTATTCAATATCATCAGACTAATTTTCACGAGTACCAGGTACTTTATTTACGCCAATGTCATGAATCCTGATAGGTCAACAAGTGAGAACCACCCAAGGTTTAAAAACGCTGAAATAACCCAAAGGAGTCATAGTGAAATACTGTTTCAGTAAATTTATTTGAAATGGAATAACTTACGCCTAAAAATCTCATTCGAAAGTTTAGTATAATTATTAAATCTTCCTCGCGTGCGTGGTTGCTTTGTTTCGAAAAAACTGAATTACAAACAGCGAATACATTTTTGAGCTCATCTGAATTTATTCATCAAGCTCTTGCACGGTATCCATCGCAATAAAAGTAATTATGTAATCATTTTAATGACACCTCAAACAAATTACGTTTTCATAGTTCCAGATCAAATTTCGTTCTACTGATTCAAAAAATATTCCTCATAAATTTTGCGACTTACTTTAAGAATTTATTTTACAAAAACTCTATTTGTACTCTCCTCTTTGAAGAAAAACATGGTCGTTGAACATCAGTAGAAATTGTTTTATATTGAAGGGAAACAGATGAGATGGTTCAGGTTTGAGAAGAAACAAAATATGATAAAAAAATTGAACAATGCTATACTGAAATGACTGTATAATTTTTAAAGATCTTAGTCAAGTTCAGATAATTCTATGTATAAGAGAAAACCAATGCTTTAGGAATAAACAGTCTGAATCAAGAGATATTATCGTACTAGTGACTTAGTCTTGCTATGATATTTGAAGTTTTCATAAAGATTGACGATTTTTCTCGCAAAATTTATATCTTATAAGGTAGATTGAGACTTTGTTTCGGGAAGATTATTACACTTTTATAAATCTCACATTCCGTACGGATAGATTTGTATAATTATAGAACGATTGGAGGGTCTAGGAAAATTATAAGAAGCTCAGAACCTAGAAGGCTTTCAGTTAGTTTAGAACGCAGTCGTATGGTAACTAAAAGAATCAAGGTGATAACCTTTATGATGTACTAGATGAAGTACTGTACACTAGATAAAGTTCTAGGTTCATGATAAACAGCTTTTTAATTGATAATATAATACAAGGGGCTTTCTGACACACGTGTAGAGAAAAAGGTGTTGCAGCGATGGCCATGCTCGCTGGGACTTCGTGTCTTCTGGCCCGTATTTTCCCAGCGGAGTCAGGAAAGAAACAAACTCCAAATCGCCCAGATGGACTGAGATTTATTTTAGCCGAGCCTAACGAGGCTAGAACGGCAGAAACAAATGCTAACGTAAATTTTAGTCCTGTACACCAGGGTATGTATTAATGGGAAGCGTCCCATTTAGCCCCTGTCAATGAAAATGGTGCTTAAGTTTTCTTGAAGGGTGGTCAGTTCTTGAAAACAGTGCTTTAGTTTTCTATGAGCGGTGCTCGGGCCTCGAAAAGGGTGCTCAGGTTCAGAAAATGATGTTTAGTTTTTTTTTGATACGGTGCTCAGGTCTTTAGTTACTCTTATGTGTTTAGATACATGGAGAAATGGATGTATAATTTTTGGAAAACATACAGCACAAAGCTGATGCCATTAGCCGTTTTCGACGTAAAGTATAACCAAATTTCGGTTTCCGCTACACTTGAAGTGTTGAAGAATATTAATATATTGAAACTTTGCCTTCGAACGATGCTAAAGCTCTACACAGCTAATGATGCTAGATAAGCTGCTAAAATAGGTTGATAAATACTCAAAAGAATTTTGGAAAGTTTTGGAAGAGAAGTTTTATGTACACAAAAACGTCAAACTCCACTCATATTATATTAGAAAATATTACACCCATTATATCGGGTATAAATCCGTCGTTCATATGTTTAATAATGACCACAGAGAAAATAATTTATAGAACTCGCTAAAAATACGCTGGTTGAATGAATTAAGCACTCCTATGTTTGTGGAATCAAATCCCTTTCTTCATGCAGGCACAACCGCTCATGACGAGTCGGAGGAATGTACGTGGGATTTTCGTCTGTTTAAATTTGCATTGTTTTTGATAGTTCGCAAAATTTCAATGAAGATTGCAAACAGCTCTCAAGTTGTGAGACTTCAGCCTACGAGAGAACTTGAGTTTTATGAAATAATTTTATTTGTGATGCAAATAGGAAAATAATTTTCTATTGACTTGAGACGAGAAAAAAAAACGATTGAAAAGTATTTAATAAAGTTTCCGTTTCTCTTAGGTTAGAAATTTCTCATTTGTACATTTCTGAAGGTGATTTAGGCATGGTTTTGGTGTTTATTTTTTTGACATGTTTGTAAGGTTGCTTCTTCATGAGCTCAAAATATAATGAAATTATTGAAAATTCATTATCATTTTTCGAACGGCAAGAAAATTTGTTTCAATTTGGCTAAAAATTACAAATCTAACAAAATACTGCCAGCTGAATGGAATAAATGTCTGTATTTATGAACGGTTGGGACAAAATTTCTTGGATCAATATCGAGACGAATGTCAGAATAAAAATACGCTCTGATATGCTTCAGAGCGTATTTTTATTCCGGGCCTTTGCCAAATGGGCCGGCTGATCTTCATGGCGCCTTGAACAATAAAAAGTACTACTTTGCAGAGCAAACTTTATCATCAGCATAAGATAAGCATCCGTCGACTGATGAGCAGAATCAGTCACCGTTCTTATTTTATTGATTCAACGCTACAATAAAGAAAATAAATTCAAGGTTCGCAGCGTAATTCATCACGTCAAAACGTGAGAATAAGGTACTGGAGCATTCGCGGAGAAAATTTTACACGTCCTAAAAAGTTATTTTTAAACTGATCTGGGTTATCAAGAGGGTTGAATTGAACTCTTACTGAGAATGTGTTTTCTTACAATCACCTTTAATTTAATAAGGAAGAACAGAACTCAGCGGTTAGCAGCTACGAACATTCATGAATATCTGAAGGGAACCAATGAAGGCCATCATTTAATATCCTAATTATAGGCATGTATCAAACTTACCCGCTAATTCCTGCAGGTATCTAATCTAGCTAATCATGAGGATACCAAATCGCCTCCGGTCAGAAGCAATAAGGTTCCGCTTGTAGTCAAACAATCAGCGAACTTGTGTGAACTTGTCTCCGGTGAAAGTTGCGTATTCCCTTACAGTGCATGTCCTACTCTCTCTTGTCTCAACACAGAGCCGCTGTTTCCAGGGTCATGATCCCGAGTCGATAGCTCGTGTCAACCTAATTAGGGTGTCATAATCGGACCATAAAGTCTAGAGCAGATGACAGCCAGATCATTCTATGATTCAAAGTACGTTGGGGAAAACACAGTGGAATAAGAAGTAACTACGATTAGCCTGTCTGACTACCGATTTGCATGATATATGAAACATGATGGCTTGGCGTGTTGATGACAAAGAGAGAACTCGAGGTAACTGCACCCATAGTTCTTGAGCTGGTGTAATGACCAGCTCCAGAGAGGGCAGGTCGAGCGGTGAAGACAAGTCCTCAAGCTACGCGTCGAAAACTACTGGGAAAGTTTTGAATTTACTACGCCGTTACAGGCCTTCTGGACACACTGACGATCATTTATTTCCGCATGTTTAGGTGTGTGCCAATTTGGAGTCATTCTGAGAAGTTCTGTGTAAACTATCGATTAGGAAACTGAAACAGAGAGGCCAATTCTTTCAGGAGTTATGAAAATGAAAATACGAACCTGAAGTGATTGGTACATTTCGTGAGGGAGGTTTAGATCACGCAAACAATCGTGCTAAGACAGCAAGAGACTGTTGGGCTCGCAATGCAGCATGTGCTGGTGGGCATTTCTTCAAAATATTACTCGCTCGTGGACAATATTCCTAACTCAGAAGGAGAATACAAGCGTAACAGGGATTTGAGAGTGAAGAAGGATTATCAAAAAATGATCCTTCTGTTAAATTAATCCTTCTTTCTGATACATTTTAAAATTTATCGAGAACGTTATGAATATAGGCTTTCACTTATTTTGACAAACAGGTATCAACGTTTGGACGTAAACATTGTTGATTCGTACGTGGTTACAAACTGATGGGGCAGATTAATTTAAGTTTTATTCAGTACCATCTGGGAAAAGAATACGTAGAAAAGGAACATCAAGGCATGATAGAGAGAAGAAATTATTTTTTCAATATATCAGAACCTGGTATATGGATCCAAATGATTTGATAGTTATCTGGGTAGAACTACCCAATGGTTTCAATTCTATAATGTCACTTTCCTCTCATGCTTGCAAAAAAGCGCAAACCATTTATACACGATGGTAAATGATGGCATTGTACTAAAATTGCTGAATGATGCTGGGGAGTCAGTACATGAAGTGAAATTTATTAACTCTTCGAGCATCGTGAGGTTGATGCATTAAATCATCGAATACCGTTTCGTAAAAGTCAGCCCCTTGCTGGTAACAAATTCATCATGCTAACAAGCTCACAAATAAACGTATGCTGTGCTTCTAGTATTACAAAACCAGGATGCAAAGAGAACAATGCTTCATAAAAACACTCACTAAGAACTAAGTGACTTATATACGTATATCAGGGGAGACAAGATGTTCGGTTTCTTTTGATATAATATTTTCGAGCTTGAAATGAGCGGCTGCAGCTCAAACAACGATCAATGATAACCATTTTCTCGATGAAAAGTATAACAGGGATGTAACGGGTGTTATAAGGTGGCATCTATCTACATAGTGAGTGCAGTTTCTGCATCCTAAAAGATATTCCCGATGAAACTTCTTGCTAATTACACGAAAGTGCTAACAAAGAAAACGAGAAAGTGTTGGGAATATTAATATGCTCCTATCCTCAGACTGGTGTGTGATCTACAGTTCGTGTCGAAATTTCCATTTTAACAAACGCAAGCTAGAAAATCTTCTTCGAACTACTTTCGTTTCGCAACATTGCGCATAAAACTAAAGAAATGAGGATTAAGAACCACAAAAGCCAAGAAGAAACGACAATCATGCTGAGTAGCCTTCCCTTTGTACGGACTGCTTGCTTCCACGCACCTCAGTGCGCGATCAATCTCGAATGGTTTGAGCACATTTCAGTAATGCGAAGAACAAAGTGTTCAGGAAATGAGCTGTGCACAAAGAAATATAAGAAAAATGAAAGTTTATTTGCCGACCAATGTTCATCAGTTCATGGATTGAGTCGTCGCCACAGTTTCAGAGAGAAAAGGAAGCTCGTACGCATGTAGTTTCATTATACTCCACACAAATGACCTTGTGCGATTTGATTGGTATGGAAGGCCACTGTAACACATGGCTGAACACGGTAAGGCGTGAATTAAAGCATATGGTGACCATTCCATTTTACTGATTCATTCAAGCATTGCCCCACAGGATTAAGGTACAGTAAATAATACTTAATCCGAGAGTATTACGTTAACAATATTTAAGCCACTTTCATAGGAACCCGAACTGAAGGCAACGAGTTACTTGAATCTTTGACGTTTGAGTAAGTTGAAAAATTGAACGTTATTTATTAGAGGAAACTTGAATTTATTGTCGGTGAATTTAACAAAATCTGCTTCAAAATTTGGAAAATAAAATAGTGAAGTCTGGGACCTACAACGCAATTCGCGGAGTTTCAAAATTGCACTTTAAATGAAAGAGTTTTGAGAGTCATCTAATTCTGCTTAATATTGGGCCAGTATAGCACGTAGTACCGCAATAAGGAACAGATTTTCAGGTTTGCCCTGCATAGAAAGGCACACGAGCAGAAAAGGGGATATCGGAAGCCTATCCCTGAAGTTCAAGTATCAACGTTGAAACATTTCCTTTTCATCAGTTGAGTAAAAGGAAGACATCAGAACTGGAAAGTTTCGGCAGGCTTCGCCGTTTTTTATTTCGAAGGAAGTACGCGACTTTGTTAGTTGCAGTCCGAGTCCCAGGGGCCCGCACCTTTTGGGCATTGCGCCAGTCAGGCGTCGCAGGGATGCCAGGTGGGAACAGGCAGCGGGGTCCGGCGCATCGAAAAGTTTTTCTTCTTTATACTTGTTTCATACGGTAATGGCTGGCATCAAAGCTTGCTGCTGCCTCAGTCGCCCGGCATGGTCATAGAAGGTAAACATGCAGAAACCCAATGTGCTCAATGGGACTTGCTGACAATATATTTTTTTTTCACCAGCAGCGAAGTATGTTTAGTTCTAAAGCGGTATGGCAAAGCGTTTCGGAGTACGTATGAAAAACTTGCAATATATCTCCTTCCAATAAATTGTATCGCTCTTAAAACAGCCACTGATGAGAGTTAGTACAGGAAAATGCACCGTATTCTTTTATGCGAATGGAATCAATAGCATGTTGTCACTCGGCACACGTGAAACTTTAATTCGTATTTTTCGTATAACATTATTCTATTCGCCCATTTTTATCTCCATAGGATTTGCAAAATTGTTTCGTAATTTTTGCTGCCCTGCTTCAGGTATTCAAATGTCAATTATGCGCATTAAAAGAGGCACGGTAAATAGTTACTAAAATATTAGTCGTTCCAACAACTATGAGTGATGTGCAATTGCCAGTGATATCACCACTGAATTTCTGCAGCTTCCACGAATTTCGTCCTCTAAGACATGTCTTACTGGCATGTGAAAGATGTTAAAGAAAAACAGACAAAGTGTGCAGGATATTCAATAGGGATTTGAAATAAAATAAGGAAACTCTTTTAGACGCGAGCGCCTAGCACTGAATAAATATAGAAATAATTTTTGAGGAGAGTTGATTGAATGTGGTTGAAAGCTTCCCACAAATTCAGAGGCTTCATTTTTCATCACTATTTGATATTCTTGGCAAGCCCACGCAATCTCAAACCGAACTTCATTTAGAAACATTCAGCGCAATGACAGGCGGAGCTCATATTTCATAGCCATCTCGTATTTCACACTCCACACTCGCTCGGCATTCCGCCCACGTACAAAACGGTGAAAGAATTTGAAGAATCTGAGCGTAGGGTTGCTATGCAGACTACTAATTCAATTGCTTGAAATGTGTAGAAAAAGGAGAGCCCAAATCCAAAGGGAATGAAACGAGACCAGAAAAAATCTGATGCTATTTTGAAATACTCCTAGAAGGGCAACCGTGAGCGTCAATGAAGAGAAAGTAAAAAGTTCTGAGAATACGTGATGCAATTAGACTGAATAGGAACGTCACTCAAGTTGAATTATTTATTAATATCTTAAAACAACGCTCCGGTGTATGTTCTGTGCGTATTCGGAATGAAACAGGCAAAATCACAAAGAATTAGAATGCAAATTGCACAGAAAGCCTTAAATACCGTACGTACATAATACACATGACTCGAAATATTACCTTCACTGAAGGTGAAAAAATAATGGATGAGTCTTCTTTTATCCCTCCACTTCAAGAGCGACAGACACGTGTAACCTGTGTTCCTAAACTCTAACTTGGCACGTGGTCGTTAGAATCCGTTTCTAAGCTGACGTGGAGGCTTTTGAATAATACTTTCTTTATAAGTGCCGATATCTATTCCGGCACATTAGTGTGAGATTCTGTTTAAATGATAAAGGCATGGGCTCAGAAACTGGGAATGGAACCTACAGGCAGTCATGCGTACGGTGATAAATTTAACATTTTCTTAAGGACAAAGAAAAAGTGCTTGGCAATTTCAGTAATCAATTCATTGAACATAAATTTTAGTGGCACAGATTTGTTTCTGTGTAAACAGGAAAAAGTTAAATTTTTCCTTTGGTAGGTTTTTGATGAATTCTACAGTACGAGCGTTATCAGAACGCCTTTTATGTGCCGTCCTACCAGCCACAGACTCGCAGTCTTCATTGGAATTCTCCAGTTCATGCCTGATTGTTTATGCAATGGCCAAGAGGCACTGACCAACATCCCTAATTTCATTATTTTTTGGCCTAGTGCGAATCATTATGATGCCGGTTATTCTCTTCCAATTTTCAAGGGGTTTCCAGTCGTCGATTCCTGCTGCTATCACGTGTATGAATGAACTAGGAAAATGCTTCTAAAAAACTCGGAATTTGAGTCAATACCTCCAAGTCTAAAATATACGATTACAGAGAGAAAATTTACTGACACAAATTTTTTCTGTAGGGATAAAATCAACTTTATATTTTAATTCATGAAAATTGGTTCATGTGTGAATAAAATGAGTGTAGATTCCGCAGCTGCATACATTTTTAACGAGTTATTTTCGTCAAGCTTGTAAGGGACATAAATTTTTCAGGGATAAAAGTACTGGAATTGTAAACACAATTCAAAACGAGTGAAGTATAATTATTCAACGTCAAGTCGATGTAAATAGTCCACTAATGCATTAGATTTATACTTATGCGGAACCACGAAGGGAAAAGTGTGCGCTGTACGCCTACAGAAGTAAACAGTGAACGTGTGCATCCCGTAGCGAAACTGTAGCTCGTGAACATTAAAGTTCAATTTTCAGCTTTGGTATGGTGCAATGGGTCTTCAAGCACGAAGGCTTGGGCTTTGTTGCTGTGTAGGACTATAGAATCCGGGTACAAAAATATCGGCATTTTCTGGTAACGTTAATGTGCGGTAGCAAAAAAAGAAAATTTTATTTCAGATACGAACTAGTAACATCAAACGCTGTCACAAACGAGAAAGTTTCAGTTCACGTAGGCAATGAAACCATCGAACGTTATCACAAGGCAGAAAGTTCCAGTCCAAACACGGAATGAAACCGTCAAACACAGGCTCAAAAGAGAAAGTTTCCGTCCGCGTACACAATGAGACCGTCAAACGCCGTCGCAAGAGAGGAAGTTTCGGTCCAGCTGCGGTTACCTGCAGGGATGGTGGGTGCAGACTCTTTTGAAGCCGACCGTGAAGGAACGTAAGCAGGATTGAATGCAATCTCCGGAGCGAATAAGTGAATTAAGTGGCGCCGTAGAGAAGGAAAATTTTCGGTGGATTACGCTCCCTTTGAAGCGAAAAAGCCATTCCAGAGACCCGGGTGTTTTTCCTCTTGAACTTTATAATGTATGCAGCCGTTACCAGTCTTTGTTTCAGCTCGTTACGAGACTAATCATGGACTAATTAACTGTCTATTGAAGGTTGAGGAAAAACAGCTAGCTAATTGTGCTGAGTTCGGGTCATGTAGGTCATCAGTCTTATTCCATTTCCATAATCGAGCAAAATTGGGAAATTTATAAAATTCGTATTGAGTATACGTTTGAAGTATTCGTTCAGAAAATGTTTCCCCTATTGAATTAAGATGATCTATAAAAGCTTTATTGCAAACGGTGGTCATAATTAATCAGGTAACACAAGAGATGGAGAGCCAGAATACACATTGGTAAAGAAAAACTTAACAAAACTAATCAGAAGGTATATTGGGGGAACGTGGATTGGTTTTTTGTGAAGTAATTAAACCAAATACCACTTTTACGAAAAAGAGAGACTTTTGTAAATTAGTGCACAAATAATTGTTACATTTTCTTCACATTTCATGTACTTCAATGACCAAATAAGCAGACAAAAGTACAGCCTTCGCTAATTTCCCCAGAACAACAATTGTGCTGGTCGTGGCTGTCAAGTAAAAAAAAAGAACCTTTATTAATTCCAACACGTTTTACCGTTGGATATTTAATGCCTTACAACTACTGGAGTGATGAGGGATTTGAGGCTAAAACTTCCTTCTGCAAGGGAAGTACTTCTTGGTTACGTGAAAATGCCTCGACTAAGCCGAGATTTGAACTCGGATCCTCCAGGTAACGAGGCTATCACACCAGCAGTACGCCATGGAGCCCATTTGTTGGAGCCCATATGTTGGAGCCCATATGTTGGAGCCCATATGTTGTAGCCCATATGTTGGAGCCCATATGTTGTAGCCCATATGTTGTAGCCCATATGTTGGAGCCCTTATGTAGCCCAAAATATCACATCAAGGCGATGTGTCAGCTGCACAATGAAGCTTTCACTCAATTTTCCAATGTTACTTATGAAACGGAAGATGTTCCTTAATTGTACGTGCTTTAACGAAAAGCGAGTACTGTTCTTATTTACACTTTTTCATTTACACGTTATCATTTGCACCTCATCATTCACACTTCTTCATTCGTACTTCATCATTCACACTTCATCACCTGCACTTGATCATTTACACTTGATAATTTTCACTTCATCACTTTCACTTGATCATTCACACCTCATCGTTCATCATTTTGAGTTCATCACGTGGAAGCAGACTCACAGATGAACCCGCCTCGACAGTGCGGGCACAAACAGATGCACCGCCAGTTGGACGGAGCGCGCGGGAGTGTGCGTGCCCGGTGCCCATCAATCTATTTATCTATATAATACTAAAACTCTGGTCGTCTTGCTTGTTTGCAGATAAATTTTATTTGACCCAACGGGTCACGTGTCGGCTAGTCATTTCATAAACCTCTCTTCGAGGGACCGCCACTTGCAGGTCTGGTCGCCAGGGAGAGTAATCACCACTGTAACGAGGTAGGGGTGAACCAACAAGAGCTGTCGGGGGCTGCATGGAATGCTTATTGAGCTGTACTCTGGTCAAACAAACCGAGATTTGTAATATAGGGCTTATCAATGTTACAGAAGACGTACGAATATGCTGATTTTTTTCGAAACCTGCGACCTTTTCAAGTACAAACACAGGGTAAAAATGCTGATTTAAGGAACTTAGTATTTAATTCGAGACAATAACTTCACGATAACCCTAGAACACAAATAACAAAAAACAGCGGAGTTCAGAAACAGAGTCTCCAGCCAACTGATAAAATGAAGAACACACGTAGTTTGAGTTTTTCACGAGAGCCTTTAATTTCTAGCTGCATATGTAGGCAATTTCACGCAGTCGAGCCATGCATCGATTCCATCACATCGGTCATGCATTTTTGATGAGGAACGACGCTAATGACAGAATTTCTGCGCGCTCCCGGCGGCCTAAATTAAAAATCATGACCGATCCCTGCCGTTGGTCCAGCGGCAAGGCAGCTGTTTACCATCAGTGCTGAATTAACTAACATTCATTCAGCACATCAGCTCTATTCTGTTCGCCGCGCAAATCAGCGTTTCAACGGTACCGCGTCGGTCACACAGAGCGACCTCCAGATATTCTGCATGGCAGTGATGGAGCATTGAGTATCTATATTATATAACTACAAGTTTATGAATTATAAACCCAAGTTTATGCAAAGTTATGAATTTTTTCTGGCTTTGTAACCATTTGCTAAAGCGCTGAAATAATTACATAAGAGAAAATTTTACGCGTCCACATTCTTAGGTATGTATAGCTAATGTCATGACTGTCCAATCATTTTACGGCAAAAGCGAAGGAAAGTGGAAATAAACAAGGAACAGCGACTCAAACGACGAGCACTAGACTGACTAGAGTGAGGACGAGACGCGAGCCCGACGCCGCCTCGGAGCAGAAATGCAGCATCCGACATCACGCGCTCTGAACAACCTCGTTTTCCCATGCAGCTCCTCAACAGCGTCGCTTTCCATGCCTTAACTCTGCTTTAACTTCTACGATATAATTCAAAATAATAATACGTTGTTTTTTAGGAAAACTTATCTCTAGGTGATTTTGAGTATCCTTTAAAATAGAATAGAATAGTGAAATAGGAACGAGTCAGGGGGTCTATTTTTGAATTTTTGCGTACGTCTCGTGCCATCAGACACCAATTACGCCCAGACCAACAGTTCGACGTGCAATAGAATTGCATGATTGATCAAAGATAAGGTAGTCTAACTACCACCTGTGTTCTGAGACCACCATCACCACCAATCACCACCCTACGTACGCAGAGGAAAGAGAAGACATTCAGAAATGCAGCAATCATACTCATAGTCATCGAATTTCACGTACTGGCGTCAGGACGTTTATTTTAACATAACGGTTAACGTTCTACGATACTGGCTCGTATCGCTTATTTTATTGATAATTTCCATAGCTGAAAGCCTGAATTTTATGTATTATGAATTGCATACTCGTTACGGACACGTAACATTGACATCCCGACGCTTAAGAGAGACGGCAGGAATGCTTGAGTCTGTCATAAGCATAAACGCTGAAAAAGCAGATCGTGAACTAAATGCTTTTGATTGCAAGGTGCGTAGCCCACAAGGGGCAGAATACTTCTTTATCATCTTTTTATGCGATTTTGTATGCTGACAAGCTTTTACCACCAAATACTACGTATTTTAGAGCTACCCTATGAAAGACCGTTCGGCATGAGAGAGAGATCACGTAACAACTAGAATAGAGAGTACTTACATGCGATGGCAGCGGGCCGTAGGGACGCCCTCTCCGAAATCACCTATGAGGGTTTGTTAAATCACGCCACCGTCACCTATATCGTCAATTTCAAACTCTCCCTATGAGCCGTTTCATTCCACATCCCTCCTGCGGCTTCGTTAAACCAAGCCATCATCCCCTTTGCTGTCGATTTCACACTCTGCAGCCTCGATTTACCCCCTTCCCTTCCATGGCCGGCCTCGCAATCGTTCCGCTTGAATGCTCATTTGTGTAATGATTTCCGTTTGGCTTCATTTCTGTGATAAATTAATAGACGTGGAAGTTTCAAATGGTAATTTCTCATTCGTTCATTAGATACGTCATTTTTGCATTAAATTATGTTCCGCCGAATTGAGTGTAAAATTACTAAATAGTACATTTAGGATAGGTCAGAGAAATGCCCATCAAGCGTCGTATATTTGAGACAATACAATGTCTAATCAAGATGATATGTCCCAACGTTCATTATATCTCCAGACTCAGCCCAGACATCACAGAATTGAATGAACGAATTTATTTCGTGAAGAATACCTGTGCATGGATGATGGTTTGGTGACATTTGAAAACAATCCAGTAACCTTACTCAACGGCTCACTTACCAAGTTGCTTTTCTCGGACAATCCGAGATAATTTTTCATCTTAGTTTGTTAAAGAGGGACGTTATTACGAAAACGCATTAAATGAATTCAATTATTCAATTCAAGTCAATTATACTCAATTATAACATAAATAAATTATTTACCTACGTAGGGTGGTGGCACGGTAAAGATTTCTAAATAGGAGTTAAATAATACGAATTGATTGCTCGACATGAGATTCAAGGACAGAAATTTTCGTACGAGTGCATAAATAAAGGAAATATAAAGTCATTACGAAGTAGTGAACCATTACACCTAACCAGGGAGACCGAGTCAAGAGAGGGCAGTCCGTATCAGTGATACAGGAAATGACATCATTTCCCGTGAAATTTACCACTCATTTTGTGCGGTATCGCATAACGCTGCTCAGAACCTGAGGCTATGGTGCATCACTCGCACCTCGTGACGTAAGCGAGGCAGGAGAGCGCCTAATGACCTGAAAACGTGCGGTAAGACCACCGTAATTCACGTTACTGAGCTCTTTTGTGATCAATGTATGTGTGTTATTGCTTGTACATATCCGGGGAATTAATTGTTTCGAGAATGCGGGTTTGCAAGGAAACGGAAAATTTTGGAAAAATACTATCTCCTGACACAAGCTGGCGAGTGTGAAAGGATAATATTCGTGAATACTATCTCCTGAAACAAGCTGGCGAGTGTGAAAGGATAATATTTACAAATATAATCTCATGACACAAACTAGCGAGTGTGGAAGGATAATATTTGTGAATACTATCTCCTGAAACAATCTGGCGAATGTGAAAGGATAATATTTACGAATATAATCTCATGACACAAGCTGGCGAGAGTGAAAGGGTAATATTTAAAAATATAATCTCATGATGTTAAAAGGTATGTTCGTGAAGTATGGAATCTTATGAGGTTTGCAAATTTTCTTGCGCTTACAAAGCTTTCTGTTATTTTTATTATCTATATCCTCATGTGAAACAATGCTTCATGCGTATAAAAAGAAACTGTGCAAAACCGCATCGATGTTATTAAAGTACACTTGTGAATCTGTACATGGTTATTAACTTTATAAAAAAATACGAGTGATCAAAGGTCAAGTTCATCATGAACTATTAAGGTATGTTTATGGCAAAAAATTATCAGTAATTAAAATGATTAAATTCAGTTACGCTTCTGTGATTTCTTGATGTCACTTCCATGCGACCGAGTGTCGCAATATGGACATTGGAGCGAAGTTAAGGAGCCGCCATGAAGCAAATCTTGATAAAACTATACCCAGTCAAGCGGTAAGTTCCGGCCCAAAAAGGGCAAGGTCGCTCTCAAGTCAAACTTAAGTGATGGACTTAACCACGTCTCGTTTGTCACCACTACCCTCGTTTGAGGTCATTCCAATGTGTCGTTCTCTAATATTTTACATGTTTTATCAGATGTGAGCAATAACTTGTTCCGCAGATAATGCAATTCGTAGTATATCTAGGTTTTTTTGATGTATTTTTTCAACTCTTCGTGACTAAGGCAGGGAAGTAAATTATCATTCATACAATGAGGTAGAATACGACAGGGTTAGAGCACCCAAGACCCATCCATAGTCATTCGGAGAGCAGGGCAGGCACAAACAAAGCAGCGTAAGGTCAAGGTTATAATTCGAGATAACATAAAATGAACTATTTTTGTTTTCGAGTAAAGAATGCTGAAAATTTCTCCTGCCTTTGTAGTTCAATTTTGCCTTGATGGTTGAAGTCAAAGTGGACACCGTATTCCCTGGAAGCCGTATGAAATGTTTTCCTCAGTCTATGCTCCTATTTTCTTGTTCTTTCATTCATTTCCTTCTTTTCTGAACAATGTAATAGCGACCTTAATTTGTTTAGATAACCTAGGATCATTTTTTGCGTTAACTTCAATAGCGACATTTGAGAGCATAAAGCTTAAATTTTTTCATATCCTCTGCTGAAGAAATCTTTGGTTTGATCTTTCACAAAAAGTGTTTTTCCTACTCAATTATCCGGCAGATTTCGAACATAAACATCTGATTTGAGATCAGACGATGAGGAGCCAGCCAAAATGAAAATATCTCGCATAAATAAACATCAGGTAAAACAACCTTGAAACAAAATTTGGCAATTGTACACCGCATTTAGCACTCAGAATGTCCAGGCTTTCATTTAGCTTTGCCCTGCTGTTTGATGAAACTTGGAGCATGAATTTAATCACGTCTTTCCCAACCACACTTCAAGTTGTTGGCTGCACAAAGTACAAATATCTCAGAATTTCAGGGCGAATTTTCTTCAGGAAAGCATTGCACGATTGTAAAGTTGCGCGGCGGCTGGTGATTACCATGACAAGGAACCAGTCGTGCTGGGTCGGATGAGCCGAAAGTCATCAGTGTTTTGGCCGGCAGCTAGTTTACGGTCTGAAGTAACGAGGAGCTTGCAGAGAGATGCTCATATAACGGTCAGCTCACCAAGGGTTGATCAAATTACAGCGAGTTTGGGGAGAGTATATTAAATAGCAAGACGCTAACGAGAGCTAACTGAACACCAAGGAGCTTTGGCGTGCTTCCTGATGACGAAAAGTTAGAGAATTTAATGGACGGTGAAAAGACCAGCGAAGAACCTGGTGTTGTACGACAGCATGCGACACAGCGGACTGGTTGAAAGTTCATTGATAATCGTCATCCAGATAGTATCTGTGGCATTTAAAACCAGAAATATAATTAACTATTAGATGTTCACCAAATCAAACACATAATACCATTACATTAACCGATAGCTGAGCTTATAGATCTTTATTTTCCATCTCACATCAGTAATCGAAAATGCAATTTCTAGCTCGAATAAACTGCACTGCACACAGAAAGTGAAAAGCACGTTAGCAGAATAATAACGGGTAAATATTTACTGTCAAAATAAATTTAGCACGACTCTTGAACAACCCTGCATATACGTACAGGATGAATTTAATATGCACTTTGTAGATCCACACTAGACTTGAATCTTGAATTATTGAATAATTGTAAGGAATAATTTTCCTACATGGAGGTCAAGACAGTCTCGCCTTTGATCAAAGCAGAGCATCGTTCGTTCAATATGCTTCTCATGTTACCGAGCTATCGCTCAATAAATCAGCGCGTAGAGACTGCAACACAAGGTAAGCCATATTACCTGCACGCAGGGTACAAAAGAAGTAGCAAAATCACGATTCATATGAAGTAAAATGGGTGGGCAGAATGACGACGATTCGTCAAATATTTATGGGTGATTGAGGTCGGAGGGTCGTAAGTGGACCTGATGCGATAAGGGCTCTGCAATGCATCAAGCACTAAAGCATTTGCATCAAAATTCACAGTGTTTATCGTACATATGTAAATACATATATTCTTACACTCACGACAAAAAAAGCGCTACAAAATACGAGTAATTGCAAGTCAAAGTAGTACTATATAGGTTGAAGCAGTTTTAGATGATTTAATTGGGATCTGTCGCAAAGTACTCGTGGTGTTCCAAGCGTGCACATCAAGGAAGGGGTTCTAGTGTGACGTCTTCCACGGGCGTATGAAGTGTGATAAAATGCGCGTAATCATTTACAAATATTTTTTTGCTGAATAGACTCGTGACATAGTCATCTGAAGCTGCATATGTATTTTGATCAGAGCTGCGATGCGCTACATCGTAGCCGCAGCAGTTCATGTACGCGACGCAGTGAACTGGGCATGTTCATATTCATGTGCGAGTTAAATTGCGTTCAAAAATATGTCACCACTCACCAAATACGCGTGAAAGAAATAAAAAATAGAACATTCGACATAGTAACGACAGGGTGTGACATCACTCGTCTCTTGCTCCATGAAACCTAGTTTATTATTGCTTCGAATGAAGTTTCTCTTCGTGGATCAAGTAATCGCTGCTGCTTCGCTTGTTTATCTTCAAAAACGTTTGCCTGATAAAGATGGCAGGACTTGCAGAATATCCTTCTAAAGAGGTCTTTGAAGCTGTAGAAAAATATTTTACACTACTCTGTTTGCATTGATGTAAAGTGAAAAAAATATTGCTCTCGCATATCACGTCGATAAATCTTGCACTGAAAGATCTCTCAGCTCACTCCGACATCAGAGGCAAGTCTTGAACTCTAAATAAAACGAATGCAGTTTTAGATAAGAGGGTTTTCTAAATCTTAATCTTCACGGTAAGTTTACATAACATGAACCCTTAATTGAAAAGAGGGGAACGAACAAGATTTACTCCGCAGTACTCCTCGCAGTTGTTAATCGGTATAGTTTTAAGAATACTTAACGTGTGACAATATAACCCACATTTTCATACTGGAAGCTGAATGTCTCTGACAGATGTTCCCCAGAAGAATCCTCTTTTGCATATCCTGCGTTCGGCGTCAGGCGGCCGTAATACGATGGAAGCATGAGCCATTACGTCCCTGAAATCCAGCGCTCATATGCAAATCGTTGATCCGATCCAATGAATCACACCTACTTTTGCAAGCCCCTCCACGCGTTCAACGGTCATTAGACACTAAATCACTTTTAAGATATGCACTTAATAAAGTCAATATGAAATCTATTTTAAAAAGTCAATCAAATAACGCAACTCTTCTGCTTTGTTACTGAAATTCTCGTTTCAAAATGGTGAGTCTTTACTTTTTACGTCGGAATTCATTTGATGATGCAGCAGAAAGGTTCGGTGTGTTAGAAGACAGAGTGCGCGTGGTACTGCTCCTATTTGGGGCATTCTGATACGGTGATCTTCATTACTTTTATCTACACTCATAAATGAACTTGTGTAATCCCATCCTTGAATTATCAATGATCAAAATTGTCTTATGGAGGAAACTTAATGTCTAAAAAAGTTCTTGAAACTCTGCCTCATGTTTTCTTTACTTTCGGTCTTGAATTACGAGCGACTAGCCATGGAGAATACCTCGGTCGTCTTTCTCACTGTTACTACAACGCGTGAACAAATTGGTTGCTGTTCTTCCAGCTGAAGCGCATCGATTATTATTATCATAATCATTAATTCCGCTGTCAAATGGACCGTTATCATCCTATCATTAACACGCACAGATACTTGAGCTCCAGCAACAACAACCACCAATACACGAGACTGCCCTCCTCATCAGTGCAACACGTCCTAGTATCACGGCCAGTACCGTCCACTACCACAGCACGGGCGCACCGGCCAACAACGCAACCCACCACCGCCACCACCACAAAGACCATCATCTCCCTCGCTGGCAGACAGACCCTGTTTTAGTGCCTCGTTAACGCTTCGATTTCCAGCTCGGGAAACGATCGGATTGCCCCGCCGAGTCCATCCGCCATGTTTTTAAGCCCGATGGGAGTTTTAGCACTTTCCATCTCGCTAGTTCTGCTATTTCCAGAAACCGCCGTTTCCGGAGCCTCTAATTGATGCCGAGCTTGGCAGCTGGACTTAGCATGAAATTTGAACACAAATCGTCGCGTGTTCTGAGTACAACTCATTGCCGAGCAAATGAAGGATTTCTCGAAGATTTCCAATGCAAATTATCCAGTCAAATTTGAAATTAGCAATTTGCTTGACGGGAACTGAGTGCTCAGAACTGGATCGTGAAAACTGTGAATTGCTCATTTTCGGGTCCGTTCGACCCGAATAAAAGGCTGCATGGAATAGTGAAAAAAGGTTGTTAATATTTGCAAGATCTGTGAGAAGGAGAACCAAATAATTAAATATACAAAATTTCACTCTATAGCACAACTGATAAAACCAAAAGGCTTCAAATATACTCAAAAATATTTATTTTACACGCGATTTTAACAATGACTGCAACAACATAAGTCGCCACAGAGAAATTAGTGGATGAATGAATTCAGGCGCACTTAATTACGGAGAAACAGAGATGTCGCTCTCGCATGAAATTGATTACAGTCTGAAGCACGCTTTCATAAATACGTTGAACAAAGTGTTTTCATGCAGGTATTGGCCGAAATTAAATTCTTATTATTCTTGATTGTCGAACGTGATTACTAAATCGTGGTTGATAGTTGATTAATTATTATGTGAACAGTGTATGTGTTTGTTTTAAATTAAACTCAAGAAAAATAACACTCGTTTAATTTCCAACTTTTGTGACATGTAGATGTTATTGTCTCCAATTTGTGTTAAATACGAAAGCGTTTAGTACCGCTTCCTCAGGTCTTTATCTACAATAAAGAAAGAATTAAACAAGACTCAAAATAAATACTTTTGCATTTAAATATAATACTTTTGCTTTTAATTGGAACTTCTACGCGTAATGCTTGTATATATTTATGTACACGCACTTACACTCGGCCGTTTAAATAGATTCAGTGGTGATGGCGAAATAGTTTTTCAATGAAAAAAAATCGTGTTCAAAACGACTACTTGAAGACCTCCTTGCTAACTTTCGCAACAAAAGGAAGCACTTGTGAGGTTGAGGCAAAGTAAACTGTTATTCTCTATCACTGAGCTTCTAGTCATACCCGGGTTGCTGGTTTTTACTGTTGGAGCTCATTTTGGGAACCGGTCGAGTACGCAAAGGTGTTCGTGGCGTGCGTAAAGGAACGTCAGTTGTCGGCGGACTGCGCAGGGCAAAGTCCCGTAAAGCCATTCCAAGACCTCACGAGCTCTCTAGGAGATATACATATATATACATCAACATAGGATCAGCACATCTAGGATAAACCCGTTCCAAGACCTCAAGAGCTCTCTAGGATATATGTACGCATCAGCTCCCCAAATGAAAATTCCGGCTGCGTTGCCGCGAACCAAACCTTAGCGAAGGGCAGTTCGCTGAATGTTTCCACTCAGACTTACGTCCCCAGCCGTTCGATGATGGCAGGCACGGTGAGCCACCAATCACTCACATCTAGCACAATAGTTCAGAAGTATCTCACTAAGCTGAGTATAATAACGTGCGAGGTAAATGTGTTCACTCGAATGCTGAGCAACATCAATGTTGAGGAACACCACCAGCACGCACAATGAGTTCGATATTCAGCATAATTCAAGAGGAAACCTGTGTAAAAGCCTTTGAGTAACTTTCTACAGCGTTCTACTACCTGGAAATGAACATTTCTAAATATAAATAAGTGAAGGCATGAAACAAAAAAATGATTCTCGTGTGTATGAACTATACATAACAGAGAATACTTCAAAATTGTATGACAATGTTATACCAAGATATTTAGGTATAGAAATTTGATAAAATGTGCATGTTTTTGAAGATAAATAGTTTAATAACAAGCCTAAATCTGAGCTTAATTTTTTTGTAACACATGCTTCGCATTCACAAGTTTTGCGTGAACATCAAAAGAGGTCAATTTTGCGTGTTTCGAGGTAAAGTTACAAATGCTTGTTAAATTGTGATAAGATATTCGTACTCCCTAGGAGATGGACTAAAAAATTTTGTTCAGAACTAATCGAAATTTCACTTTTCGATAGCTTATCGAATCGAAAACAGAACAATTTTACCTTATACTCGTCCTCGAACATCGACAGTCTACGAGGTACCAATTCGTCTCCCACAACCAGGGGATGACGAATAACTCCTAGACCAAGAACTTCCAGTGGACCACAAACAACCAGTGGTTAAAGCACATCCACTGGTCCACAGATAGCGAGAGGATCAAGAACATTCAGTGGACCATTTAAGAACGTCTAGCGGACCAAGAAAAACCGGTGGACTACGACCAACGTATGGACCTCGAACAACTACTGGACCGAGAACATCCAGTGGATCACGAGCAACTATAGGCTCACAAGCACCTGGTATTTCAAGCTCGACCGGTCGAGAACCACAAAGAAGTCATGAGGCTCTGGTGTACAAGGAGAAGCCTTGCGCCTCCTTCCTGTAGACTCAGCAGACACAAGACACCAGCGCTCCACGTTCCTGGCCAGCTGCCTCATTAATTACAGCTCGTAAAGAAGATCTTGCCATCCTTCCATCTTTCCATTAATACCCGCAGGTCGAAGCTCTCAGTGTCCACGCGTGAAAATAAAGTTTAGAAGTACTCCCCGCGGTAGTGGTCGAGTAAGTAAGCTGTAAGCTATAAATAAAGCAGCATCTAGATGGCCTACAATTTACCGAGTTTTCCAAGAACTCAAATAAGATACTTGAAAGTAGCAGAACAATATCAGGGTAAGATTTCCTAGTGAAAATATTATGTTCTAGGCAATATTCTCTTAGGTTTGATTTTAGTTTATTTTTATTTGCGAGCATCCCGGGGCGAAAACAAGAGAATAACTGAAATGTTCCACTCGATGTTACCTATGAATTTGATTTCAGTGCTTACATTTTTTGAATAGCAGTCCCGCATGATGCCATCGTCTTTAGTTGCGGGCTAGTGAGCGCTCAATAATGCAGCATGGGCTGCGCTGAGCACACTTGCAGATAATTCACGTGCTTGCACCTTGGAGATTTAACGATTTAGGGTCTAGGCGGTGCTGTGGCGTCTGGGCACTCAGTCTCGCCTATTGATTGTATTAAATTGTACACGTCTGCAGAACGCTTACTTAAGAAATAGCTCAGCGTGCGAAATATGAGAGTTCGTGAGCGTATATGTTTAACAATGGCTGTGGTTGATATTCCATGTCCCCAAAATTCTCATTTGGTTTGTAAAATCAATTTATATCTATCCGATCTCAGTCTACATGCAAAATGTAAGAGATGTTGTGAAGCCTTTGTGTACTCCGTTACTACCCGGAGTTTGTAATTCAGTAACCTGAATTTATTAAGTATCTTTGTGTTAATTTCACCTAGGTATTTTGCAGTGCTCAAGCATTGCAGTGTCTACAAATACAATTTTTTATCACAATAATGTTCTTTACAGCGATGTGAATTACTTCGTTTACTCGTGGGAAAAAACTAATAATAAATTTGTATTAGGCTATTTATTGAACTTGGTGAATTTTTTCAGATGCGTCCCTAGATGAAAAATTCAAGGATAACCAAGGAGGCTTACTGGCCTGAACTCAAACTTAGTGTATTCTATGTAAATATCCCCCTGTAGTCGGCTAAGTTTGTAAGCCAATGTCACTGAAATGGTCTAAATGCCCTAAATTCGATCACTATATGCCTTCAATTTCACACTTCGTCTTAATGTTATGCCTCATTCGTATGGAAAGCACCCAGACGACAAGGTCTCATGGGAAAACGGAAGGGGGTCTGGAAATAGAGAAAAAAGCTCCCTTAGAGAC
>VOMN01018235.1:0-12143 GCA_014899125.1 Orchestia grillus
TTACCAAAATCAAAAAAATATACGATGAAAGGCACGATTATGCAAAAAAGAAAATCTGTTCAACGAAATATTTATCAAACGAAGAAGCACACGACACATAGAGGCCCAAACATCTTCAAGATTTTCAAGATATTTTTTATTTATGTCGAGGTAGCCTATTTACGGATGCGCAGGGCTTTCGTCCACAATTTTCGTTCCTTTGAAAACTCACGCTGGGTCAATAAATGAAAATAAAGTTGATGTTTTCAACTATCCTTTCAGGATGGAACCTGGTCGTCTCCTACTCTAATAAATTAAATAACATTTCTTTATAAGGATTTGCATTCCCAAACGGGTGTTTAACCTAAAAATCTTGTCATGCACAACCAAATCCGCAGCTGTGTCATCAGGTGCATATACCGTAGCAGACAACGCTCGCTCATCACCGCCGTAGGAAATTATTTGTCTTCAACCAAGACAAGATAGTCCGTCGGCCTCATGTTGATCTCAGGAAAGGTCGACGTTTCCTTCAAAGCAAGACGCGCCTATCGAGGATGTCTGGCCACCGAGGGGCAGCAGCAGCTGCCGCTCAGATCAGGATGCCGTTTAGAATCTTCTAAGATCAAAGGTGGAATGAAACAACGTTTGGCTTACTTGCAGTACTCACGTGTTCAAACTGATTAAAAGGACACCCTTTCGACACCATTCAGTACTCACATCTTGGAGTACTGGAGTACTCACTTATTGGAATTAAAACCTTTCAACATTAAAACCTTTCAAGTTGAATAAAACAACTTGTGATTGGAACAACACGTGCTCGAACTCACTGAAATTAATTCCGAGGCAGGCAGACCATCCCCGGTGCACACGGCGACCGCATGTGGTAGACGCGGCATGTGCGCTCAGCACGTCACGGCGACACTCTTGCCTTTCTTCACCACACAAAGGACTGTGGCAGGTGTCGGACGCCAGACGTGCGACCGCCTCTTGCGTAACCTGCTCAGTCGCATCAAACCTCGACCCGCTTGAGCACTTGTCATTTTCCAGTTCTCTTATTAATAAATAAGTTCTCTTATTATAATCGTTTATTGGTGTACAGTAATTACTCGGCATCAGGGGCGGATTGTCGATCCTTTCCTCACTTTAAATCCGATGCTTTTCAGAACCGCTATTATGAATTTAGCTGTTTGTTTCCTGTTGAATTTATTTAGTTGTTTTAACAGTTCCGAGCGTTACCTCATGATTATACGTAACTTTAAAGCTTCAATTTAGGATTTCACGTTAAGTGAGGCTTTGGGTAACCCGACCTTCCGCGATACTTTGTTTTCTGCGCGGCAGGATGATGTACTGTGTTTTCTTTGCTATTGCTTACTAACTGCACTCACTGAAGGATGAAGGACTTCTAAGATGAGCATATGGATCAACGGTAAAAGAATACTTGACAGTTGTATTAACATGGCTTGCATTAGTGACGATGGAAGCTCAAAAATGATAAAATGCAGTCGTTTTAACAAGTTGCCTCAGAGGACACATTTGATCAAAATACCAGACTGAGATTTGAAATGAATCAAAGCGAACTTAGGACAGTTTTGGGTAACAGTTTGGAAAATGTGCAGCACATCCCACTGCCATGCGGTCGACACGAAACAAATAAAAATGAAGCAAAATCTGTAAAACTATATTTTCATTCTTACGTATGTATTCGACGAGAGAAGGCTGTGATGAAATCTTTAACACTCACATACGATTGAAAGACTTACCTTAATTAATTAAAGCTCGAAGCGAGCGACTAAAGACGTCAGCGCTCATACGCTCATTCCCGTATTCCTGTCCGCAGGTAAGGGAATATTGGGATGTTTATCCAACGTGAAGAAACACCAGTTCCGTAAAGACTTACGTGTTTACGCTTCATGAACTGTAATGGTTTGATGCCAATACATTGCTGCTTTTCCCATAGATTGTTTCGACACTTGACAACGAAAACAGTTTTTTATTTTATGAGTAAATTGGGATCTTAACGAGCATCCTTACGGACGGCTTCAATGCCATGTTTTCTGATTAAGGAAAATACTTGTGTACACTGTACGCAGCACAAGTGTGTGAGTTAATAGTAATCAGTATGATGATAATGAATGTAACACACTAGATTTTTATCACTATCTCGGGAAAATTCTATATAACTCCTAGTACAAAGGAAGAACTAGTAGAAGTTTTACCAGAGTATGATGAATACGATACTCAGAACCCATTTTCAGTACCCATATTCGTGGTTGCATAGTATGAATTTACATGAACCTTCCTTCACACAAGGATTAATAAGACCGATGTCTATTATTTTACACAAATTAACGAGGAAAAAACTCTTAAAAAACAGCCCTCAATTCCCCGAGTTTATGACCGGTTGAGAGTTGCAGGCTCGAGCTCAGTATCTGGCTTTGACTCCTATCCTGGCAAGGACGAGTTTACAAGTTTGTACCCTGTAGAATTTTCTGGTTTATTCTAGTAAACTGTGAAAATATCCCGTTTAAAGGTAAAAAAAACCCTGGACACACGTTTTCTTGTAATTCCTTAACCTCCCTTGGTACACATTGAACATTCCCGACTGTACGTACACATCTCTAATGAATGAATTCGTCTGAACATTGTGTGTTTTCATCAGAAAACCTGTCGAAGAAGAGGTTAATGCACGTCACACAGGTAAGTCCCCGCTGTCTCGTACGCCCGCGAAAAGCAGTGACATCAGGACGCGGAGGCCGGAGCCAGCCACAGCAATAGCCTCACTACAAAGACGAGATTTAATTTTAACTGGTGTGCTCAGCTGCCAACGATTTATTGAGTACTTGCAGGGGGGAAACGGAGTACTTGCCTTTATGCACAACAAAGCTACAGTCTGTGAGCTTAAAAAGTCTCTCGTCTGACAGACGCTGGGACGAGAACAGATTTTATCGCGATATTTTGTTTGCGAGTTGTGTTTTTCTGTCAACGAGCTATGGTGAAATTTTACGTTAACGAGTTTTTGTGAAATTTCTGCTAACGAGTTATCGTGAAATTTTCTATTTACGAGTTAAAGAATTTTTTGTTAACGAGTTATTTTATCATTTTCTGTCGACCGGTTCTTGTTCTTTTTCTGTCAATGAGTTATCGTGTCATTTTCACGTAACTGGTGATTTTCACGGAACTGGTCTTTTTCAGCTGATGTTTTCTCGTAACTCTTTTAAATAAATTTTTGTCGTTTTCTGTTGGCGAGATATTGGATAATATTGTATTATTTGGTTGTCACTGTCTGTCCTCACATTATTGTACTGAGTCTTGACCTGCGAAGTTCCTCTGAGGTTTCGTTGAGTTTTTAGCGAAGAGTCGATATATGTGTAACGAAAGAAACTATAACTTCAACTCATTTATATACAATAAAAATATGACAAATCCACTCGTGATTTAATTCCCATCAGCGATATGATATTGATGAAGAATATAAACTTCCATTTCAGATTTGACTACCTAAATATCACGAAGAATAAGTAACAATATCTCTACATCAATTCTTTTCTTTTGATTTACACATCGCGGTGAACGGAAAATAATACAGCTGACCTGTCCTATCTGTTTAGATGGGAGAAATTTATGACTGGGCAAGAATAGATCTATAAAATTTCGATTTGCTTTTGCAAGATTCTATTTGCTTTTACACTGTTCCTTCAAATATGGGTGCTTGTACCCGTATGAACATATGTGCTCACGTTAAATGCATAGAATAGAGTGACCCATGCAGTTCCCCTAAGACACCTGATGTATCGGGCATGCAAGCATTCTAGATACGTGCGAAATGGACATGGAAAATAAAGTCCAGGGTGTCCCAGAACTAACTAACCCTTGCGTTGATGAGTAAATAGGGTACCAAATTGTAAGGCGTCCTGTTAAAATGTGGTATCTAAATGAAAAAATGAATAGGGTCATTTACTTCTGTGCCTTACAATTTGGTATCATTTTTACTCATCAAAGGTAAGGGCCCGTTACTTCTGGGACACCCTGTACCTCCCTCGGTAACCCACACTGATTCTGGTATAAGGGCTCATGAGTATGTCTGTTGGAATGGGCACGGAATAAGAGCACAGTACAGTAGCCAATTGCGCCACTCGTATTGAGCCCTCGGGTCTCACAATATTGATTTGGAAGTCCTCATTGAAATCGTAATGAAACTCTATACTTTGGGACTTACAAGAAAGTTAAAGTTTTTGCATACATTTCATGGAGTTAAGAATTAAATAGTAGTGAGAAAAAATTTATTGGGAATCGTATCTCTCAATGGTAGGCGAGAAAATCAAGAATGACGACTGGATTTGCGTCTGGGATAGCATCAAATTACATATCTGCAAATCCGTCACTGTTGACACTATGAAAAGTCGGAAACGGAAATGAGGCAATTGCAGAGGGTTATGTTCAAGATTATAGTATTCAGTAGGTTATGTTTAGCTTAAAGATCCACCGACATCCTCTTCACAAGGTTCTTGGAATTTGAACAGGACTTAAATTCTCTTTCGCGAACTATTCCATGTCTAATCATATCGTTCATTTCGCATTTCGGTTTTAATTAAGTAATTCAACGAAGTTTAATTTTGTTTCCGGAACCTCTAACCCTTTATCTTGGCTTCATGAGCGAGTCCGAGTAATTGTTGAATGAAGTGTGGACGAAGCGTGGGCACCCGCAGCTGTGAGTGTGCAGCGCGACGAGTGTGAGGCAACGGGAAGAAGGACTCCATTCATTAGGCGTCTTCCAATGTGGCACCGAGGCGATAACGGCCAACTCAATAATACAGTGCAGACATCCGGTCACGCGGCCGCAGTACGAACACTATCCATATAAAAATATGCCTAAACTCTTAGAATTCACTTCGCTCGCGCGTCGAGTTTGCACTCTTTCGTTTAGAAGTAATCACTGATGAGAATTAGCCCAGTGCAATGAGCGACGCTTGTTCTCCGTTGTTCAAATTGAGGATAATGTCTGCTCCGCAGTTCCTCATGCGTGCTTAATTTAAACGTTGCCTGCGACGAGGTTATTTCTCTAGGGGTGAAATGGGCCACTGGTGGGATGTACTTCAAACAACGTGTCAACATAGATTACGATCATGGATCCACCGTTAAAACTTTAGGAATCTTTTGGCCCACAAAGACAGCTTTTGGGTCCGCAGGCATGCATGAATTTTCTTGTGGCTGATGAACTCTTCATTTCAAAGTAAGATTAATTTCACCACAAAAAAGAAAAACATTGAAAGTCGCTGAAACAAAAGGGAATTCCAAAGTGCAAATTATTCCCAATTTGATGTGATTCGATAACTGATTTCGCAGTTGCAAATCATGCTACGAGAAGCAAGTTGTTCTGAAGCGTGTGCAAGAACATCAACAAGAAGTTTCTAGATTTTGGTGAATGTAATGTGGAAACTTCCTTCATTTTTATTTTTCTATTTGTGAAATGTTGCCGACCTCAGGGAGACACGTGGGAGGGAAAGGTACGAGTAGGCTAAGATGTTGTGCATCAGATCATTTACGTTCTCGAAATTGGACTTCAAGTCCCTCTACTTCAATCAGTAATGCTTTCAGAACTCGGGTTGGATGCTGCTGCACTTTTTGAATAGAACGTCTTTTATAAAACAATAGATCTTATGTTTAGAAAAACAATGAAACAATAAAATGAAACATAGTTAGAACTTTATTGCGAAATTATATTCTTTTCTTACTAATACTAGCCCATAATTTGGGAACTAGTTAGACTCACATACGAGTATGTATATAAATTTCATACATATGATAAGTGCAGCACAGATATTATAAGATACAATGCATTTACAACAAAACATAATACTGTACACAGAAAAATCTGGGATCGGGCTTCACAAAAAAAACTCATCATAGATTTGTATAATCACAAGAATCTGTTTGACATTATCGGTGGCAAATGAAGGTTAGTTGAACTGGGGAATTTTTCCTGTTTTGAACAAAGAAGCGATTTTATTGATCGAATTCTTTTTATTTTTCGATCCTGCTAAATTATTAATGTCAAAGAGTTCATTTGTTGAGTTACATGAAGATTGTAAATGTCAGTTTCTACTATAGATTTGTCAAGCTTCCAGACTTGTGATGAAGAGCATCATTGCTTTTAAAGGTGATGTATATGTCAACAACGACGTAATACCTGCACTTTGCTTTGATTTAGACGTCAACGTCTATTTAGAGTGTTTTCCAGGTATAGTCCTCTCATTAAATTCGTGGTAAATTATGTAATTTTCTTCCATGTTCCCTGATACCATGTTAATATCCCTCACCGTACAGCCTTGCAACAGGACCCAATTACGATGCTTGCACCGTCGAACATGAAAGTTTTCAAATGCAGTCGCCATTTTGCTCGGTAGGAGTGCCGAGCTCATATATGGGAGGCAGGTCAAGGAAAAACTTAGCAAGACGATACGAGAGCATTGCAGGAAATTTGCAGAATAGAAGCCGCCTCTTCTCTCTTCCGGAAATTGCACCAAGCCTCCAACTTGCAGACCGCTCGACTGCGGATCCGCAATCGGGACCGCTCCGGGCAGGACTCGTAGGGGAGATCATTTTAGGGGAATAAATGCACCCCAATTACGGACCATCGACTGTGGTGAGGCTGTTTTTTTTGCTGAGGTAAGTTTAAATTTTCTAATTTGATTAATTTTACTGTGCGTGGTTGTTGGTTCAAAGGGTATTGCTACACACTTTTCATTTTCGAACTCAATATACCGTTTTTTGAGTGCTCATATTGGGATCGATCATATCTTCGACAAGCTAACCAGAATTTCACTAAGAAGCAAACTCGAGCGTCTCGCACAACAAAGTCTTCATAAATAATCCGGTTTTGGCTGCACTCATATTTCATGCCAACATTTGGCATTTTCATTATTCACTGTGAAGTATTGATTCGGTAAACCTCCCATGAGGTAACACTTCTACTCATAATTCGATCGTTACTTCAGTAGCTTGATTACGATTCGAACGTATTTTTTATGCTTTAATCGTAATTCGATTGGTACGTATCCGTTTTGATCATTATTCGATCGTTTTTTCTGTGTTTTGATCATAATTCGACCGTTATCTCGTTATTATGATCTTAATTTGATCATTAATTCTGTGTTTTGGGCAACCGCCATCGGAGGCTAAGGGACAACAATTCAGCTCGCATCCAACAGCGGCCTCCCAGATCGTGCCTGGAAGACACTCCTTCGCATGCCTCCTCTCACTCCCACTCGTCTCTCTCTCCCTCTTCATATTTCTCTTTAGTGGTCATAAAATTATACCCTGAGGTCCTGCGCAGCCGGAAGCTTGAATGGCACTTTCGCCCACGTACGCTTGAGCTGCTTACGAGCAGCAAGATTCACTGAGGTATAGAAATGATCTGCAGTTCTGACTGCACGCACGTCTTACATTTTGGTGGGTAGACTTGGCGTGCTTGAACGTCTTAGCGAATCCATCGTTCCCCAAACGTTGTTTAACGAATCACAATGAAATTATTCTCTCACGGGGTGTGGTTTTGTAATGATAAGTATTTTAGCAAGGTCATTCTAAAATATAAAGCGAAGAGTGGAAGATCGCATTTATTGATAAATGATCATTACTGTCCTCTCAGCTAAAAAAGAATAAAACTGAATAGTCAGAGTATTACTACGTTGATTTAAAGGCTCGGCTGGAGCTGGTATCATATTCACAAATTACTACGCGCGTCTCTAGACTGTTGTTTTCCTCTTATTCTTTCTCATATTTTTCAAGCGAACATACCTCCAGGCGTCGATTCGGAGGTACATCTTATGAATATAAGGTTTAGGTTCAAAGTTCTGAAGCTTTTTTGCTTCTGATCATTTGTGTGGTAAAATCAGTTATGAATTGAAGTTGAGAAATAGGCAAAATCTGGAAGTTTAAGGTTATTCATTCTATATTTATTTGACGTTTTCGGTATTTGAACGTAAGCAAATCAAGCTAAGGCTCGAGGAGCCTTGGTAATTTTCCTAATAAGTTGCACGGTTCATTCAAGCGATAATGTGATGAATGAACATAAAATAAATTAGAGATATCCAGACTGGAAATGTTATGCATTTTTAGGTACTTTTCAACCTTTCCATCTCTGTACATATATATTAGTGAAGTCAAAATAATTTTGAACATACGGCTATTGTAAGCATCTTTTCAAGTAATATTCATAGAACAAGCCGCGTCCGCTGCACCTCGTACAAGTACTAAGTATGTAGGAAATGCCTTAAAATACGTCTAACTAACTCTTATAAAAAAATTATTGAAATATTGAACCTTATTAATTAAATAATAAAATGTAGTTTTGAATTCAATGAAACTATATTTTAAAATTAACTATGCAATTTTGTCTATCCATATATATAGACAAAGTTGTATTTCCGCCAGTAAATATACAGAAATTTTTGCTAGGAAGGTTGATGACCAGTATCCTTGCAATGAATTTTTTCAATACATGCAATTTATTTCTGCTGGACGGTCATAAAATTACTAACGGCTCATATGTCGAACTTCAGTAACAAACCAGAGAATACTACACAGTTGAACGCTTGAATCGATGATAAAGCACCGAAATGTTCGTAGATGTGTACCATGTAACCTTCTGCCACATCCGCTGGCGTGACGTCATAACGAACTTGAAGTAATTACTCCCGGATCTTGTGATTGTTTCTTCTAATATACAATTGGGATCCGTATCGCCTTCCTCCTCCAGATCCAGAGGAATTAATTCTGTGATATCAGTTATATGAGGCCGTAATAGCACTCTAAGCGATCTATTGCTAAATACACCTGATTTAGCTCTTTCCCCAGAAGGTTTTCTGGTCCAAACGCACACTTTTGAGATAATTTCAGTCGCCTGATATGCATGAGGACACTAAGAACACTTCAGAATGGTTGGTATGCACCGAAAGAAAGTGGTTAGAGAAGAACGAGTATGCTCAAGTGTAATTTTTTCTGTTTCAAATGGCACATTTGACCAGTTTACTCGTAATGCCTGAAAAATTCGAGTTGGGGAAAAATGGGTAGACTCACCTTCACCAAGAAAGAAGTTAAACGTATTACAGAAACAACTTTGTCTAAATTTCATTCTGCTCAATGTGTGCGTATAAAAATAAGCAAATAGCACGAATGAGTTTTCAGTTACGTGCAAACGCTCGTGGGGTACTGGAGAGTCGTCGTTCTCACGATTACCACCTACCTGAGAAGTGCAAATCTCTAGGCTGACGCTAAAAATCCTCGCCAAGTTCATAGGAAAATACCGCAAAATACTTAAGAAAATTGAACGGTTTTTGCTTAAGGTGATACCGATTATTACTCATCAGTTCAAATTTTCCCCGAACTTGAATATTCTGATGCTACCATCAAAACGAACTAATGAAAAGACAACTTACATTTATTTCGGTCCAAGTTCTAAAATCATAATACTTCGGTTTGAACAGTACCGTATTCTTGTTCAAAACTAGTACGATTTGAATATTTTATTCAGCGGGAAAGTATTCATAGCTCCATCATCATACATATGTAGCCTTCTGTACGGCTCCATCAAAACTACCAGTTTACTTATGTTGAGAAAGACTGAAGCGCCACTGAACTTCGACGAACCCGGATAATTTTTCCTCGTTCTAATTATTTTTATTACACACAGGTATTAACGGTGCTGCTATTTTATGACGATAAATTTATCGTCGCAAGCTGCCAGTAGGATTTACGAGTACACCCAGGTACGTGCCAGACATTTCATTCTCGGTCCACGTACACAATTTTTTCTTTCAAGAATTTAAACGAATTTTTGGGTTAAATTTAAGTGATGGAAGTAATGTGTTCTTCATCAAACATTCATACTTTCTATCTTTTATGAGGAAAACGTACTTTCAATGTTTTAGGGCGACTATACAATTTTAACATTCTTGTACAAAATTTAATTAATAGGCAGAATAATGTTGATGCGGTCAATTTCAAATAAAATTTTTTTTTTGTATCCTGAAACGTGGACGTTAGAACCCAATCTCTCAAACCGCCTCAGAATGACAGGATTGACACCACGTGATGCTTTACACAATCGAGTGGTATCGCTCTATCCGTGCAAAGGTTAGGTTGTTGCTCTCATTGCAGCAGTTCGAATGAACATTGATACAAAAATAAACATTTACCTCGTGGAGTATTTCCCATCTAACCAATATTGGTCACAACTGAACGAGTTAGCAAACATGGTCGAGTCATGTGGCCAATATTGGCTACCACTGTACGAGTTGGTACATATGGTCTTCATGTGGCCAATACTGGCCATCTCTGTACGAATAGGTGCATATGGTCAAGTCATGTGGCCAATATTGGCTACCACTGTACGAGTTGGTACATGCGGTCAAGTAGCTAATATTGGTAGCAATTGGCCCAGTTGATAAAAATAGGCAATATTAATCACAATAGGACAGTTGGTAGACACAGTATCATTCTTTACCGCACGTCCAGGCAGCGCCCAAATGAGTCTGTAACTCTGGACATCTTGTCTCATGATGTAGGTGAGAGCGACGAGCTGCTCTGAGGCAGCCGTGACCTCACCGTGCGTTATGCAACTCAAGAAATCCCCCCGGTTTTCTAGGCCGCCGGAACAGAACGTAGTCTCGAGGATTCTGCTTTCTTGCATAACTCCGGAAGCATACAGGTGTCTCGGCGTCACTCTAATGAGCCGCAAATGAAGAAAGTTATATGAGAGAAATGATGAAATATTAACCCTGAATTTTTAGTCCTTCTGAGTTCAGAATTTCAGAATGACGTTAGTTAGCAGACACTAACTTTCTTACCTGCATTCGTGATATTTTATGGTGCTGAGAGCACCCTCAGGTTAGAAAGACAATTTTATTAATTTTAGTGAACAATAAGAATCAGCTTTGACATACGTATTATTCTCTATACATAAGTCGTTTGAGGGAATGAAATTTTTAGAAACGGGTGGTCATTTAAGTACGGGATAGAATAAATAAGTAACGTTGAAATCATAGAAAGGAGTAAAGATAATAAGGAAAACGCATTAACAATAAATATACACACGGGTTGAAAATTTGATAACCTGGAGAACAATATATACATTTAATCCTTTTCTCCCCACACTACTTCCTAGTTGACTGACTAACTTTTCTTCAAATATGAAAACATACATGATAAATTATACATATTTTCCCCTGAGGATAAATTTTTATCTGAAAAACCAGTAGGATTTACACGAGTAAAAGTAAGTACACAGAGTGTACTAAATCTTGTACGTGGGTCCGTAAAGGGATAATGAGTAGCTGGTTTGCATCCAAGTAACTTTCATCCTGCTCTCTAGTTGCTACAACGTAGTGAGCTTTGTCACGTGACCACCAGCACAGCAGGACACTGAATAAAAAACTGATGGAACCACATGGATACTGACGGCGGGAGAATCTAAGTCTGGCCCCTGCCCGTTTTATCATGACACTCCGAAATGAGCCCGCGATGATGTCACGTGATTGAAACGAAAGTTGTGATGACGCACGGGTAATCCAGGCAATGCTCTACGATAGCGTGATAGTGCTTTGACATCTGGGATACACTGTATTTATGAACTTGCATATACTTCAATGTACATGCATGTCGTACAGTGTATTTGTGGAGTTTAAGAAGTTTTCGTAGAACGTTTAGCTTTGAAGTTTCGAAATTTTGTAGTATATCTACAAGTATAGTGTACATTAGTTCGCTAGTATACGTTGTACTTATGAGTCATGCCTACATGCCTCCACTTGACGAGAACCAGTCAATAAACTCTAGCGACATACTTAATCCTCTTCACATGCTGGTACGCTCCACAGGGTTTTCCTGCAAGCGCTCAGTGAACTGAAGTCGGGGACTGATTTCGTTGCGTCATAAATTCAAGTTTACGCAGCAAAAATCATCGTCGCGCTTTGAATATTTTCGCAGGCATTTGCCGTCAACAACACAGGGTAAGGCAAAATTGTGCGACGACTTATTTCTGAATTATTCTTTTTTAAATAGGAGCACTGAGGGCTTGAACTTTTTTATGTTTGGAGACCAAGACTCGAAGACAGTGAGCTGCTTGATGACTGGAATGCGAGTGACTGAGCTTGCAAGAATGCGCCTTGGGA
>VOMN01018236.1:0-22855 GCA_014899125.1 Orchestia grillus
ATGGAAGCTAAATGTGAAATATGCTCTTCGAAAATGAAAGCTAAGTGTGAAATATGCTCTTCGAAAATGGAAGCTAAATGTGAAATATGCTCTTCCAAAATGAAAGCTAAGTGTGAAATATGCTCTTCAAAAATGGAAGCTAAATGTGAAATATGCTCTTCGAAAATAAAAGCAACCATCAATGCACGTTGGTGTCTTGTAATTGACATTTTAAGCACTAAATAAAAAATGGATGACGGCAGTTTTCGAGAGAACTAATGTATAGCACTTGGATTCCCTCTAGTCACCAAGAAAACATCCAGCATAAGGACGGCCTGCCTTCTATCTATTCAGTGCACACTACTCATCCCTGCCTCAGCGCGATGCTCTCTAGCGGACATCGTACGTTCAATTGAAATGCAAGAGAAAATTTAGTTCGGGTTTTACCAGAAAACTTATTCATCCCTTCTAGCACAAAAAAAGTATAAACCAGAAAAAGTGAATAATGTTACCAGGGTCGCATTCGGTAATTTATTTAGCACAAATCTATAAGTGCATTTACTGTAAATATTCTATGCTCATTAAATATATATGCATGTCTTATTCACTGCAATGAGATTTTAACAAATGTATCATTTTTTTCAGTTAAATAACGAAGAAGGATGAAAACGGAAAGAAGCAAGTGGGCAAGAAAGATAGGAGTCCCGAAGGCCTATCTAAAGCTGAGGTAGCCAAACAGTGCTCCCCTGGGGCACTAGTCCCCATAGCATAAGGTAGACAAACCTAACTAACCTACCCCTATTGCCAATGGCCTACCCTATGCCCCCTGAGGGGTAAACAACCCTAACTAATCTAAACTTGTTGCCTATCCTATGCCCACTGAGGTGTAAATAGTTTGTAACTGGAAGCACAACGGTTTAAAATCTTCTCTGAATGATTCCTACAGAATGTTTTCATTCATCTAAAGTCTATTCATTTTCTACAATTAGTGTACCTAAAAGAGTTATCCAGACAGCAGGAGGTCCCACCTTGCCCGTGAAGACACGTGTGATGGAGGCCATGATGGACGGGAGGTGCTGGGGGTGCAGCAGCAGCCTCTCCCCTACCCCTCCAAGCAGCTCCGTGTACCCCTCCAGGGCGGCGGTCACAACACTGTAGTCGTCGTTGATCACAGCCTCACTCAGCTTCGACATCACACGCTCGCACCACACCTCGAAGCCTGCCATAAGTACACCCACAACTCGTGAATTCAAACTCGAGTGTGTGAAGTACACTCGCAACTCTTCGATACACAACTAAATTTACGAAATTCACAGTGCTTACGATAATATTGTACCAAGTATTCTTCATTACACACAAGGGTAAAAACTGAAAAAAATAATGAAAACGCACTTTCACAGTTATTCAGTAAAGATTCAAACTCGATCAAACGAGTATGCTGATCACTTTTCTTATACTGAGAGGGTGCATACACTTTCAGTTAGGTAAGGCTAAAATTGCAAAATTCTGTTACTACAGGGGCGTTTCAGTCAAGAATAAGTAAGCGTTGAGGGCGTAAAGAGGAGACAAGAATGAGTGCTACACTCAAATGTGTTTGCGGCTCCAATTCCCAAAGATTTGGCCAAACCGACGCCAGATTCACACGACATGAAGACACTTCACATATAATGAAAACTAGAAAACCTTCGCGAGTGAAGTGTAAGAATAGCTCACATTTAACGCTATCATTGAAGAACAGTAGGGCCATATTTTGAAAAAGTATTATGAACAATTATGCACAAGTGCTGTTTCCATTCGACACTATCTTCATACAAAAATTCCACAAGGCACTGTGCATTCCAACTCGTTAGGCGCCTTAATCCTATCAGATAAAAAAAAAATTGACACTCAGAGCGATTTTTTCAAAGTAAATTGACATTCACATAATAGTTAAATATGTTACAGTAATGTAAAGTAAACAGAAGGAGAATATTTTTCGTAAATATGAAGATACAAGGATTTTTACAACCATCCCATCTGGGTAACGCTGGCGGGTAACGGGTTAATCAGAAATAATTCCTGCCACAAAGAGAAGCATATATTCTCCGCAGACAAGAGAGGTGTGGCAGACCAAGCTACAAGACAGGTGTGGCAGACCAAGCTACAAGACAGGTGCGGCAGACCAAGCTACAAGACAGGTGCGGCAGACCAAGCTACAGGACAGGTGCGGCAGACCAAGCTACAGGGCGTGGGGCACAAACGTAGCGTACATTTGATGGCTTCTTCAGACGAACGCTTCGACAGCGCGATGACGAAATGCGTCATGGTGACGAGAGCTGCCTGACGCACGTCTTCGTTGGGGTAGGCGGCGAGCTCGAACACGTCTTGGGCGATGCTGGGGATGAAGGGAGCGAAGCCTTCCCTGGAGAAGAGATAGCTCGGTTAGCATGGAAAACGTCAACAGGCTGAAGTGGAGTGGTGGTCAGGTGCAACACTCAGGTGCAATAAGTAGTATTTGTAAATACTTTCTAGTGCTTCAGTCGCATACACTTTATCGTTCTGTCCATCTCACAATTTAGGAGTCAGAGAGATTAGTGACACTCAGTAAACAGATAATAGCTCAACCTTGTAGGAATCAATGTCATTTCTAAAAGACATGAAGAATAATATAGTTTAGTCTTAAATGCTTATCGTTTCGTTCCAAGCCAGGGCAACCATGCAAACCAGCGCATTTGTTGACTCAAAAAAGTTGGGCCTCAAATGGTTTCCGACCACGATGCATTTGGCCAGGGATAAAATGACCCACAGATGGATCAAGTCACTGGATACGTCAAGCATGAAAACGTAGTTCATAGACTTAGAAAAACTAAGTGAATTTTTTTGGGGGAAATTAGTTCGTACAAAATTTTCAAAAGATACATTCATATCCCTGGTAAGTGTCAAGAATGTTACGAATTATTTGTAATGAAAAAGCTACAACCTAATGCGCAACACAACGCAAGTGACCATGGTACAGGTAACCGTATCAAAGAAACCTTCGTTGAAAAACATGCAATGCTGTTATTTTCCTCAGTGCTCGAAACTGGAAATTTTCAAAGGATTCATGTCATCAAAATCGTATGCTGTGCAGTAGACAAGCAATAAAATACACAGTATTCAAGAGTAATTATTCAAGAGTAATGGTAGCAACCTCTGACTCGGCTCAATTACCAAGAATCCTTAGCCTGAAGCTTCAAATTCCAAAGCAATTTAAGGGACCCAAATCTTTGCATATGAAGAACGACGGAAGCATCAGATACCGCTGGCATAAGGCGGTTTAAAATAATAACTGACACTTCCCTCACTTCCACTGGAAGGTATTAGTTTAAGTTGAACAACTCGCGTCACCTAGAGCTATATTTGAGGATTAAAAATTGAAGCTGAGCATGTCTTGAACTACTTTTCTAAGCTTTAACTTGATGAGTGATGTTCTTGAGAATAAATAAAGATTGCACAAGAAGTAAAATACATTTCAACGGGTCTTTTACGTCAACAGACGTTCATATGAATGAAAACATAAACAAAATTGATCACGATCAACTCCATTTGACGGACTGACCCGCAAGACTCGGCCAGCTCTCTGAGGGCGACGCAGGTGTCCTCCTTCTCCTCGAGGAAGATGTTCTCCACAGAGTACCCTGCCACGTCCAAGTCTTCCTCGTCTTCCCCTTCCGAGTACTCGAGTTCGCCGAGCCTTCGCAGAACGGCTTCGTTGGAGTCGTTCTTGAGCACGGGAACGACCCCCTGGCGGGACCGCAAGGAGCTCTGAATGCTCTCGACGACGGGGGGCAGGTGAGGAGCGAGCTTCTCGTGCAGGACAGAGGCCAGGGCGGCGAACACCCGGTAGCAGGTCTTGCGGAGCTCGGGGTCTTCCTTCTCTTTAGCGCGCTGCAAGGTCATCACATAAATCAAACAAATTCTTACTATAATTCATGGTTTTTTTTCCACCTTAAAGGAAACGCTACTACGTGACTGAAGATTCAAAAACGCTTGTAAGTTAAATTTCCGAACGCTAAGTATATCAAGCCTTTCATTTACAGAGCTTGTTTTTTATTTTGCTGCAATTAAAAAGACATTCATTCTATTTAATATTTACCTACAACATAGCTGGATGGGTCCATACAAGCACACCCCGTATATTTCAGAATTTTATCGATCTGCTCAAACAGCATCGTTATAGTAACTGTTTTCATACCCAATTAACGCTGGAAAAAATAAGTACCGGTATATTTTAACAGCAGTAAGTTTTAAATGCTGTATGCACTAGCTACAACAGCACCAGCATTGGTGAACACAGCAACATCTAAAAAAGACGGCCCTTTTCATAATGATGGCATGAATAATACGACCATATGCCAGAAACTTGCACGCGCATCGAACAGAAGCAGTGCTTGTTGACCTACAATACAATACACATCCTCGCAATATATTTCAGCAAGAATACAACAATCCATCTTTTTATCCACAGCCAACATATGACCAGCTTGAGACACTCGTCCTGAAAGTCGAGCTCCGAGTCGAGGGTGGCACACTGCACAGCGCGTACATCTCACCCCACACGTACCTGAATGAGCTGCATGGTTAGCTCGATGATGTCATTGGCATAGGGCTGGATGTGCTGGGATCCCAAGCTACGAGTGAGCTGGGCCAGAGTCTCGAGACTCTGCAGCTGCATCGGAGTGCTCTCGCCCCCTTCTGAGTCAGCGAGCAGGTAAGTCTTGAGCAGAGCTATCACCTTCTCGAAGTGCACGGCCATGTGCTCCTTGACGCTCAGAGCCACGGACCCGATGACGCTGATGGCGTTCTTCTTCATGTACGGAGAAGTGTGCTCTACCTACAGGCAGATGGGGAGAAAATAGGGTAGGCTAGTGTAAAAACGGCAATATGAGGAGAGAGAAACCTTGAATACCCTTTACCACCTTCACAACATAAGTATTCTGGGGGACACTGAAGTTCCACGCACTAGTCTACTACTAATACCATCTCGGAAGGACGATCATAATGAGTTGTGTGATAAAAAATAACATGACACTTTGACGTGTTTCTAAAAATCTGTATCGAAGCGAGTCTTCGCAGACGTGATTCACCTGCTCGGCATGTGCAACACTCCTGCACTTAACCCGTCCAGCAGATGTAACGCCCCAGCTCAGTAAGTGTCAAACGCCCGCACTCATCTGCTGAGTGGGTGTAGCACACGCACACTTTCCCTGTCCAGTAGGTGTAATACACCTCCACCACATTCACCCAGTAAGTGTAACACCTCTGTCCGCACCTGCAGGATGGCCATGACCTGCTGCAGGAGGGGCTCGACATGCGGCAGCAGTTCGGCCTGCTCCATGTGCTCACAGAAGACCTCCACTGCGTAGAACATCCGTGTGGCCCCCGGCGGGTCGGGGCACCCGTTCTGGCTCCGCTTGCACACCTGACGAGGCATGTCATGAATGCGATTACAGCACCAGTCCCATCTCCTAATTTTAAAGTGAGGTTGCAATAAACGCCAATGCTAGATTAAAGGCGGTGTTTAAGGCTATGGAAATACGCTTTGTTTAGAGGAGAGGTCATGTTGAGGGGAGAGGCAATGTTAGGGCTGGGAGTTGGATCATCGGATGGATATCAGATTTAATTTAAAATAGAATAAAAATCATGTGATAGAGTAAAAGCCAGATGAAATAGCTACATCTACATTTCCTTCCAGTTGATTTCATCAAAGCGACATTTAAATACTTCAAAGAAGCATTTAATTTCATTAGAGCTAAATTATAATTTTTCAAATTAAAACTTGATTCCATCAAAACTAAGTTTGATTTGATCGAATAAATTTCTTAGACTCTCAATGAAGTTTCTGAACAAGACGAAAGGTTTGGTCCGCGGCAGTCATGGATCTCTACACCCCATATTTCTCCACAATTCATGACACTACACCATTTGGAAAACATTTCTGAGAGCAGCTGAATGATCAGTTCAGCAATAATTTATACGAAACGTAATGGCACCACACACCCACAAGCCAGTGCACCCGCACCACCACATACCCACAATAAGACACGCCCTCACCACGACACACACTCAAGACAACACGCCCGCACCATAACACACCCACCAGACAACACGTCCGCACCACGACACACCCACAATACAACACGTCCGCACCATCACATACCCACAAGACAACACGTCCGCACCACGACACACCCACCAGACAACACGTCCGCACCACGACACACCCACAAGACAACACGCCCGCACCACGACACACCCACAACACAACACGCCCCCACCATAACACACCCACGAGACAACACGCCCGCACCACGACACACCCACAACACAACACGCCCTCAAAGGAAGTCAGACGACGCCATTCCATTAGCCAGCGCAGCACGGACCTCAGCGAGGTGGTTGAGGGTGAGAGGCAGCAGCTCGCCGTGGTGCCGGCTGATGTCCGGCTGCAGGAACTCTGCGAACTGCGACAGCGCCAGCAGCGCGCAGTCCTGAACCAGCTGCACGTCACACACAAATGGGACCGATGGTTAGGTTAATAGTGAGTTAGCTCCTTATCCACGTGTGATGTGATCCAAAGAAAAGGGACCATTTAGTATGGGCAGTAGAAAACAGGGAATCTATACACTAGGTGTGTTCCCCACACAAGATCCCTTGAACATAGAAACTGCCAGATAAGAATGAAAAAGAAGTAAGGACAAAGGAGAGATAGCAAAGAACGCGTGAAAATGGAAAGAAGTAAAGTGGGCACGAAACATAGAAGTCCCGAAGGCCAACCTATAGCAGAGGAACAAATGCGACTAAAACGTAACTTAGAAGGCAATTTTTGCAGCACATTTCGACAGTTGATATGTCTTGAATATTAATCGTAAACAAATATTTTATACACTCGACTTAAGAAAATTGTATTTCCAAATCCATGTAAAACCTCATCTTTCTTCTTAGACTAAATTGGGACTCAGACACCAACCAGCCGTAAAATCTCGCGATTCTCGCACGTACAGGAAACTAAGCGAGTGTGATGGCAAGTCTCCAAAACTACTAGCAAGTACAAATAACTACTGGTCTCTGTCACCCGTGCCACAACACCCCATTGAACTTTTACGGAACCTCATCAAAAGGCGGCGAAAGAAGCGAATGCTAGGGCAGCCAAAATGATAGAGGATTATGGAAATGCTGTGGTGAAAACGCTAGGCTGGGCGACACCTGCGAGCCCTACTCACCTGAGAGGAGCTGGAGACGCCGGCGGTGACGCATTTGAGCAGACTGTCCAGGTGCTTGGTGCGCAGTCGGTCCGAGCAGCCGTCCGTGATCATGGCCAGGGCAAGGTAACCTCCTTTGATCTGTGCAACATGAGCCAAGTTCATTAGCACAGAAAATACCATGTCGAAGAATGTCCGGGAAAATAAATTGAGGCACCGATGACGCAATTTTACAGTCATTAAAATCTGTGTCGGATATCCGGGGATATAAAGGTACCTCATCGTCCAACTGAACGAAACACTTGTTATGAGTTCCCTCTAAGCCCTGCACATCTCCTCTCCCCTAACAAACACAAGTCATTTTTTTGGCATAAAACTACACACTTTGACTAGAAACGGCACACATGACCGTTCAATCGAACAATTTTTACCCTCAACTCAACAGTTATCAGCTCTAAGCCCAGTCACTCCAAACGCACGCCAATCACTTTCTGAGATCCAAGCCACCATGTCCCTGACCTTGTTCACATCGCCGGACTGAAGAGCTTGCTCCACCACAGGCATGAGGGGCTGCAGGAGCCTGTCTGGAGCGAGGTGCCGGGCACACTGGTCCAGGGACTGTGCCGCGCTGTGGATCACTTCGTCCTCACCTGTGCTGTCTGTGGTGGTAACACTTCAGTAACAGGAACCATTAGGGTTCTACGCAACCATTCTGTGTCATGGTGCTTTGTGTCCATCTTCACACTCGTCTTGGGGATGAATGACAGTAGAATGATGAATTTAGTGACAAAGTTGTAGCATTGAATGCAACAAAGTTTCACGACGAAAAGTCAGAAATCATGTATTAACGTTCAATTGCAAAGCAGGAATTAAAAAGCTGTAACAGATGAACTGGGACCAATTTCAATTGAGAATGGTACCGAGGGTGATCACTTTCTCATAACAATAGCATGAGGGAATGCCACGAGTGACGACATGGAAGCAAAACACCGGCAAGTGGACGCGTCAGTCACTCTTACGAGAAGGGTTCAGCTAGACGGACCATATTTTGGCGTAATGGCGGGGCATAAAGAATGAATCAAGGTACACTAGAGCATAAATTAACTTCCACAGGCTTGCCAATGGACACGTACTGTAAACCAAATTACTTTACAGTACAACTACTATATGCCGCAACAAATTTTCAATAACAAGAGCAATTACCAAGCATGCTAAGTAGTTATGTCATTCAGTAATTCAGTTTTTACAATGAAAGAAGGCTTTCCCTATGTACACATGAATTTCAATTCCCATTGAGACCAGATGCTCACCCATTGGAGGTTCAATAACAAGTTGTTGAGAACCAATAGAAGCTAAGAGAATATCTTCAGCACGTGAACAGTAGGAAGAGAACGAGTCTATTCTGAGTGCGACCATTGCCACAAAATAAGCGACTAACCAAGCATGAAGAAAGACAAAAGTGTAGAGAGGTAGGTCACCTGTGAAAGACTTTCTGTTGCATCTAAACTCTTGCGGCTCATAAGGCGTTGTACAAATTAAACTTACGTGGTAGCATAAAATTACTGAAAAAATTCACCACAAAAATGAGAATAATTTGAAAGCAAGGCCACCAGACCCAGCTGGGTTACAAGCGGCAGCAGCCTGGACTCACTGAAGGCCACTTCAGGGTTTTCGCTCATGAGGATGCCGAGAGGGTGGTCTTCCGGCACCTCTTCACACAGGATGGAGAACAGCGCCAGCACGATGGGACTGGTCAGCTTGTGCTTCACCAGGTACTGAAAAGGTCACAGGTGATTATTGAGATCTCATTATTTTATTCCATTCAAGGAGTTATCATTCAAAGCACAATATTGTACTCTTTTCCCATATTGTCCTTTAAATCACAATTTCTTATCTAAAAAGTAGCACATAGATGCGCGTTTGCTTTAAAAGGAAATCAGAACATCAGTGCATACGATCACACTCTCTCTAATTGAAAGCAGTTAATGGGAAATTGTTATTATTGTTAGTTTGAAACTACTTACCGAAATGATAAGCGATTCAATCAGAGCGAAAAGAGAGAACCATTAAGTCCAGACTTTAGACAACGTGAAATCTACACACATTTGTTCCAACACAAGATTCCCTACGCATAGAAATAGCAAGTTAAGAAAGAAGAGGAAAGAAAGACAAAGATGAGATAGCAAAGAAGGTATGAAAATTTGAAGGTGAAAAGTGGGTACGAAATACAGAAATCCCGAAAGTCATCTATAGCTGAGGCAACCTAACAGTGTCCCTCTGTGTATGCCAGTCCCCACAGCCTACGATGGAGAAACCTAACATAGCTCTTTTGTTTTATGCCTAAAATGAACAATTTCCAAAAGAAAATTGTTGAAATATCGAAAATTTAGTCAAGATGCCTAGCTTGAACGGTGATGAAGGGACAAAAGCATCGTACTAGACGACAAGAACTCCTCCCTGCTGAAAATGTACAATATTGCAATGCTTTCTAGCAAATTGACGCAGCTGCAGGACGACTCTAGGAAAGGTTCTTTTAAAATATGGAGATAACGTCAATAGATTGGCATACTTTCTTTCTAGGATTAAATGTGATTAAACCGGCGTCCGCAGTAAATAAAGAGCAACATGTTCCATTTGAAAGTCCTTCATGGTCGACCTAAAGTTCACAAGGCGAATGTACCCCTCCAGCCTATTTTATGTACGATTTGGGCTTACATCTATAATTGGTCCCAGACATCTAGCTTCGCTTTTAAAACTTTTCATTAGCAATGAATTTTGAATCAAAGATTCACTTTCATTTACCAAGAAATTTCGGACACGTGAAATGCAAATATCATAACGGCCAATTTTCATATAACCTCTTTGTTTAACAACATTCCTGTTGAAGAATCAACCAATATTATTTCAAATAAAATTTTATAGATAACAGTACTATATAGTCAGGGTTCAATAGGAAGGATTGTACAAAACTTGAATTGTGCACCAAAGATGTTTCCTTACTCAGTGGGAAGCTATCCGAAATTGAAAGTGAAGCTTCCATTTAAAAACAGTTAGCCACGTCCTCACCTTCTTCTTGCAGCGCACCACCAGCCCCAAAAAGGTGATGGCTTTGATTCTGAGCCCGTCCGTGAGTTCCAGGTTGCTGCTGAGGCCCATGATGAACTGGACTGTAGCAGGAAGGTCTGCAGCCAGCACTGGGATCTGCAAAGTTGTGTATGATTTTGACGTAACAATAACTGGTAGAATACATTGCATATCCATAGGCTGAACTTGAGGTAAAAATACCAAGGAGAGCTTTACTTTGTTGCAGACAAGCCTCCATCATAGCAACTTATGCATTTTCGATAAGTATGCAAGGATACAGAAATTTTCAGGAAACAAAAGCTGAGGAAATTGAGCCCCTTTAATCAAACAATTCCTGAGGTAGGACAAAGGAGTTGCATCCCACTGCGCGACAAGCATGCTGTACCCGTTACGTCATGAAAGAAACGTAAATAACGCTCTTTAACCGCAGAAAACTTGAGGGACATGAAAATCCCAGCACTACCCTCATTCAACGCCTATTTTCAATACAATGGTGCTAGATAAAACTATTAGCCTTGTGAAAATTGAGACTGGGTTGAAATACTTGCCCAATGATTCCTATTTTCAAGACTCAATTTTCATTACACACAAGCTGTTAAAATTTACATAATATCTCCAACGCATTCTCTGTACTCAAACATCACCACAAACGCGACGTTAAGCCACTAGAATTAATTGAGTACAGAGTGGGCCAGAATGGTAGGAAATCTTGTGAAACAAAACAAAAACAGAAAATCTAACAAAAAATTTCATTGACGGCAATTGAACTACTAAAACTTGTTTTTAAGAGACTGTAATCCAAACTATCAGCTATAGAAAATCACATCCTCCTCAACACACGCGTTCATCCAATTTGCCTTGGAGGTTTTTCATTGATTACCACAACATCTCAGCTGGGATACCACGAATTTCGTCTCGAATTATTTGTTTCAATTCATCCACAGTCGGATCCAGATGACTAGGCCAAGAACACTGGATGAATTGAAACAAAAAATTCGAGACGAAATTCGTGGTATTCCAGCTGAGATGTTGCAGCAATCTATGAGGAACCCCCAGAGCAGATAAGAAGAATGAATACGTAGAGGTAGACGCCATTTACAAGACGTAATTTTCAAACATAGACAATTTGGATTACTGTCTCTCAAAAAGCAAGTTGTAGTGCTTAAATTCTTATCAAAATAATTTTGTTAAATTTTTTCTATATCTATCGGGTTTTTCAAAAGTTCCCGATTTTCTGTGTCACCCTTTACATCACATAACATTCTCTGGATAGAAACCTCACCACAGACACCATATCAACCCAATAGTAACGAATTTAAAACTCCAGCCAATTCTCGAGACACAAACCACACTACAGATGCAACAGCTCACCTCATTTTCTATGAGAACTTCGAGCAGCTCGATGGCCTCCCACACCGGCTGCTCGTCTTCTGCCAGCAGGCGGTGACTCACGTTGATCACGTTGCGCACGATGCCTTGGAACTGGTTCTAGAAATAAACACAAAAAATTGAATGCATTAGTCATTTTCAACACAAAATTTAATACCAAAAGCAAAAACTGCATTATTAACACGTCTGATTTTCACTTAGAGCTACGTATAGTTTTAGCATTAAAGGAAGCATATTTTAAAACTATGCCTCTCAAATATTTTCATCATTCTTCATGATTTCACAAGCGGTACAGTCAAGAAACAGCCCACTGCAGCCCCAGAGCCTCGCAAGAGGAGGCTCTTCATACAAGGGTATTAATACCTAGGAGTGAAAACAGTTCACTTGGCACACTCCAGTGAATTTTTGGAACAAGGATCAAAGAACAGAGGTACACATATTCTCCACATTCAACAACCAGTATTAAATAATATAACATTGTTGGGTAATTTACGAACAAATATGTGCAGCTGACTTATCCTCCTCTGCTACAAGGAGAGAATAGAATTCAGAACTCACAGCATGTTGGCTGTTGACCAGCTCACTGAGACGCGCTATGGTGACAATGGCATGTCCAATGGACACGGACGGCAGCGTGGGGTCAGTGAGGCACTTGTCCAGCAGCTGCAGCAGGGAGGAGCAGTGGGGCAGCAGCGAGACCGTGCCTTCTCCGCTCACCACCGACAGCACATACAGGCACAGCTGAGTGAGGGACGGGAAATGCGCAAGGTAATCAGGGATGCTACCGATCTTACAAATTAATTATCAAATCCAAAAATGGTATGGATTTGTAGGGTTAATTAGTACACATGAAGAAATGTTGGCGAAGAGGTTACAAGGCACAGTGAGACTTTTAGATAAACATCCTGCTTATGGTAAGTAGCTAGTTATGTACATTAACAATATGAATTTGTAAGTAGACAGAAAAACGGGAACTTCCGAAAATCCCAGTAGAGGTAGAAAAGACTAACCAACAAATTTTATTGATAGCAACTGAATGAATATAACTTGCCCTTTTAAGAGACAGTAATCCAAATTATCAATTGTTGAAAATTACGTCTTTCAGATGCGTCCTCTTATACGTTAACATTCTTCCTATCTGCTCTTGTTCATCTCAGCTGAGACGCTACAGCAATCAAGGAGAAACCTCCAGGGCAAATTGGAAGAATGTATACGTAGGTGAGGATGTCATCTACACGACGTAGTTTTACAACAAAGATAATTTATATTACTGCCTCTTACAAGCAAGTTGCACTGATTCAATTGATGTATCAAGAAAAATTGTTGGTCATTTTCCTCATTTTTATTAAGGTTTCAAAATTTCTCGTTTTTCTGCATCACCCTGTAGTTTTTGCTTCTTCCTGTATAGAAAGAGAACGCACCAAAATTTGTGTCACCCTGTAGTTTAAAGAAATGGAAGGAACCAAAATTTCTGTGTCACCTTGTAGCTTAAAGAAATGGAAGGAACCAAAATTTCCGTGTCATCCTGTAGCTTAAAGAAATGGAAGGAACCAAAATTTCTGTGTCACCCTGTAGCTTAAAGAAATGGAAGGTACCAAAATTTCTGTGTCACCCTGTAGTTTAAAGAAATGGAAGGTACCAAAATTTTAGCAAAAAGCAAATAATCCAACAACAGCGAGTGATTTGAAGACAGTAGATCTGATGAGGATGAGTCGTCACACTACAGTGACCAGTGACTGAAATCAGGCAAAAGATAATACTCAAATAAGAGATGCAGGTCGAAAAGCATATGAAAGAACTCAATGTATGAAGAGTCTGTCCATTGCCACATGCTTTTAGGAGATAGCATGAAGAATATGTAAAGTTCTAAAAATATCCCACTCATATACATAAATAAAAATGTAAGTGTTCCTTTGTTGAAAATCTTAAATTTCAGAAAGTTTATCATAGATTGATTTGGTAACTGTCACACAACGTTGCATTTGAACACGCAAGTGTTTTTGTATGCATGCTTTTGAAATTGTTTTACAAGTTTTTGAAAAACATTGCGTTTTGAAAAACACAACTATCTATGAGGCTTTTCATTCTTTTCAATTTTAACCAGACTGAGCCACAGCAACACCTGGCCGGGTATAGCTAGTGCCAAAATAAAGCTGTTGATAGTGAACTTCAGCAAGAAAAGCCACAATGAATGGCAAAACAATGTCAGTTGTGTTATACTTCACTACTGAGAGTATGGTACGAGAGCAGAGTTCTACTTATGTGTTGCTGACACCTCATAGAACGCAGTTTCTACTGTGCTACATCAGGAGCTTCTCGGAATTTACAGTCAGTGCCAGTAGTCTTGTGTCAAGTGGAAGTTGATAAATTCTACCGCAAGGAAATACTAAAAGTGCAGATTAACCAGAACATTTCTCCGAGTAAGAGCATGACACAATTTTGAGGCTATGAATCATGCATGCTAAGTTTTAAGTGTCACAGAAGGATCAAGGCCTAGACAGAGTTCATCTGAAATACTGATACGAGCGAAACTGAAATGTTTTCTATCAGAGTACCTGCCATAACAGTGCCTTTGTCTGTCAGCAATGCACTTGCACATGATGTCATGTATAATCTTGCACAACAGTGAAGAAGTTTTCTGTATTAGCACAATAGGATGAAGCATAGTCAAACATAATTCAATAAAAGTAAATATTTATATAAAACTGCTTATGATAGATGGAAGCCAAAACCAATTTAACAACCAAATTTAAATGCAAATTAAGCTTTTGCCTAGACAACCAAACTTAAATTAAAGTCACTCCCAAGGCGCAAATATGAAAGTGCACATTGCTGCCATGGTTTAACTCAAAGCAAGCCTCACACACCAACCATGCCTTGGGACACTTTGACCAAAGAATCCCACATCACACAATATGGGTATACTCTCAACTAACCTGCTTTTGGGCAAGATCTTCTGAAGCTCCAAGTGTGAAGAAGAGCTGCATCAGTTCAGGCCACTCAGTGTTGCGTGTGATGAGACCCATGAGCATTGCTATAGCTGTGCGGACATTGCTGTCTGCCTCGCTGCCAAGTATGTTCACCAGGCCATTCTTCAACCTGATAACAGACACCTCATTATTTCAAGGTTAGGCAGGAATAACAGTGGAAGCATGTTGTACCTCAACTTGTGTCATGAACTCAGTAATTCTTAACATATGGAAGAATATGTATGAATTTCAGTTTGTGAGATATAATGGGCACATCCCACCTCATCAACAAGCAATGAAAACACATGTTTCAAAAGTGGTTTCACAGAATTGTTCAGTGAATAGTACACAAGTGTAATATTCGGATGCTCATAAGAATTCGATGTGACAGGCTACACAGATGTTATAATTTACCATTTCTCTGTTATTTCTGAGCAAATGCTTTGGTAGTTATTAGGTTACAAATTACAATATAATACTTTTCCTCAAAAACATTCTTGCAAAATAAGTAGTGAAATTTAAATGAGGATAAATCTAACGCAGGGCACACCTAAGGCACAAATAATTACAGTTATGCAATGAGATGGTGTCAAGCACACCAGCGCTGATGAATGAATGATTTTTTTTACACTATTTCCCTGTAAGATTATCCTAATTTATCACAATTGAAGATGCAAGTCTCAGTAGCCAATGCAGATAGTGATCATTTGGCTCAAATCCCTGTGATTACCACAAAGGAGCAGCACCAAACCTCTCCCAATGCAACCAAAACCAACACAATGAAGAATTACAAATTACTATTGAATCAAAGCTAACTAATCCCTAACATGATTTTAAGGATTTAATTGGATACTTTTTATAAATTATTAACCTCATAATATCTACGTAGATTTCAAAATTCAATTCCATAAAGACACATCTAATTTTCTGTAAAAAGCTGGATGTAGCCCTATTACATTTAAACATAAGGCTGCTGCTAGCTTTTTATACTGGCAGCCTTATTGCACAAATAATTTGGTAAACTGAAAGAAACTAAAAATACAGTAGGTGCACTTTCAATTTTAAAAAATTTTCCATAAGCTACAAATTATTTCTAAAGGTTGGGTACTTTTTATCACATTGCCACTATGAAGGCGCCTGATGAATTTAGGATTAAAACAAATTGAGCAGTACAGTCTAATCTCAGTAGTTTAACAGATTCCTTTTCAAGCAAAATTTTGAATGAAAAATTGCCCCAGTTGTCACACCATAACACAGATGCCAAACAAGCCAACAAAACCCTGCGGGCAGCAAGCAATCGTTAAGTGACTAAGCACAGGGCATCAGTCTTACCACAGCCCCCTGCTTGGAGGATACACGCTAAAAACTGCTGTCTGATTCTTCCTGTATGTATGTTGTGCATTATTTTTTCTATTCTTATTTGTATAAATAACTCTGGGGCCTAAAATGCAAGTTAAATGCAAAAAAAATATAGTGAGAATGGTATAAATGACAAAAGAGCATATGGAAGCATGAGAAAGGAATTATTGTTTTAAATTTGGCTCTACAGTGTGTATAACTTAGCAAAGTCATCAATTTGTACCACCATTAAGGGCAAGGACACAAAACAAGTTAAGATTGGAAAAAAAGTGCCTGTGATCACCCACCAAGTAAAGATCTCAGGCATTAAAAGAAAAAAAATTTCACTGAATTGGATCAACAGAGCAGTTGACTGGCAACATTATACAGTTGTTGATCTTTCTTATTAGATCTAATGATCTTCATTGGTTTTGTGTAAACTTCTATAAAAAAATGTTGTAAAAGTTTAAATAAACAATTTCTAAGGTACAGGAATAGATTACTTGATTTTACATTGTTTCCTACAGCAAAAACTGTTTCAGTTTGAAATTTTTGGTTCACAAACAGCCTTAAGGAATGAATTGAATTCAAAAGCTGAAATTTCATTGTGGGTGATGTCAATCTTATTCCATGAAGTACAATCACTCTAATTCCAAAGTAAATCCATGGAAAACTAACTCTGCCAAAGTGTTAGGAGTCAACTTCTTCCAGTTCTTGTTGACCATGAGGTATCTACGCAGCATGGTGGCAGCACACTGTCGCAGACCAGCCTCCAGTCCAGAGTTGGCCAACACCTGACACAATTCTGACACACCATTGTCCTGCTGAAGTAGTGCATTCAACTCAGATGTGCCCTGAAAAAGAAAATAAATCAGTTTAAACCTAAAAAAAGCTTCACATGAGGATTGGTTACACTTTACCCAATGATGAAAGTTTTGAATGAAATGAACAATAGGCAATTTTTTTTGTACATAACAAAAACTGAAATACAAAAGGAAAGCATATTTCTGTTCAAATCTAATTATCAAATTTTGGACTGATCATAACCAGAAAATGTCTAACCTATTCTAAACAATTTATTTTAATATTGGTAGACTATGTACAATAACATTTTCAAACCAAACATGTTCTGTCCACATTATTTACATAAAGCACTGGCTTCAACATGGATATGTTGGCAATGCTCAAAGAAAAGATATACATTTAGTTCACCTCCTTAATTGTAACTTTAGTTTCTGGAGAGCAGAGTCACGGAGTTGTATGTAAAGTCCAAAGTCAGACTTCAGCTGATTCCTAGTATTGCAAAAATTCTGACCCCAACAATGACTCATAACATTTTTTTGGGACCAATGAACAACTAATCACATGATCAAAATTGTGCCACACTCACTGTCAACATAAGCAAAGCAAGGAGCTAACATTAGGAAGGTATTTAAAAAAATTGTTCTGGTCAATACAGAAGTTGAGCTTTAAAACTGAAAATTTCATTTAATGAGCAGTTATAATAAACAGAGGTTTAGTATATAAAGAATGAAACACTACTATGGAAAAGCATCATTGAAACAACATAAATACTCAATTACATTCATTTAACACTTTAATGATATATGGTAGGTAGATGACCAGCTACAAAACTATTTTATAAATGATGAATTTTACATTTTCTGAACTTGAATGCCATGGGTGATGAATGATAGCAATTTCTGAACTTGGCAAGAGTATCTACTACTGCTGTTTTTTGTATATTACTGACTCAACAAAGACTTGACAATAGGCAACCCTTTACAGCAATGGTTTGATTTTGACATCACTGTTATTGATAAAACTGTACCTGTTTTCATAAATTTATTGCGAGAGCATACAGGTATGTCCATTTGATCAAAATACTTAAATTTAACAAAGTTGAAACTTGTATCTATAATGATTACTTACATTGTAAACATTCAAGAATCCATGAATTAGTTTAAGTTGATTCTTATGCAAACCATTCAACAGTTTGTGTACAGGAACAGGATAACCTTTGAAAACCCAGACCATATGGGAAGAACTTGAAGTGATGTATACAATGTATGTTCAGGGTGTCTACTAAAAATATAGCTGATTTAAAAATGCTGTAGTGCATAAAATATTAGTGCTAGAAAGCTGAAATAGGTTTTATAAAAGAGCACAATTTAAAGATTTATTCTATAAAAAATTTAACATTCTGCATAACCACTCAGTACACTCATCAATGTGAACAACAAAATTTGATAGATGACAATACATTTTATATGGTTTTAAAGAACAGTTTTTCTTTGAAAATAAAATAAATATTGGTTTCCTTTACCAGTGTCTCAGCAGACAATTTTTGTTTTACCCTCGCCAATTAAAATCCTTACCATGTTTTTCTTGTTTCTGTCCTTGCTTTTTTGGATGGTTAAATTTCCTTTATCTAAATTGTGCACTGTGCTGTGAACATTTCACCTAGCATAATTCGTTTGAACTTTTTCTAGGTAATTGTATTCTATTTCTTGCTTTAAATTGAGGAGTTGTAGTGATCACAGATAGGTGTTTTATAATTTCTTCCATGACAAATTGTCTTTGTTTAACTGTTAATTGTGCCATTCTTGGGGCTAATAAACCACTAATGAAATTGAAGTTCAGATGAAGTACAGAAATGGATGTACCAGTATATTCATTACATTATATGTATGATACCAAATAACATGTCAAATCCTGTTTTTGTAAAAGAAACCTATTTCAGCATTCTAGCACTAATAGTTCGCAAACTACAGCATTATTAAATTGGTTACTTTTTTAGCAGACACACTATATATTCTGTAAATAATAATGTATATTACATACATAAATAGCTACCCTTTAAGAAACATTATCTTGCAGATATTTGTATAAAGCTCAGCTTAAGTAAACTTTTGTATGTAGACAATGATAGATCTGTCACAGCTTGCCAGGAATTTTGATGAATCAATAGAACTAAATGAAGGAATAAATAAAATAAATCAAATAAACTTAACTATTGATAAAAAGAAGTGAAATAGAACTAGATTAATAAAGAAGCAAGTCCTAATTGTTCCTCCATTATTCAATGATCCTTAAACTCAAAAGTTATTAAAAATATAGATTTTAGGTAAGGTTCTGCAAAATGGGGATATTGATAGAATACTTTAAGTAAAAATATATCAAACAAAGGTAGACACAGATTGAACACAAGTAGGAAAATTTGTATCACAATTTATACTGCACGCCATACATATTTCTCATAAACATTATCCGTCATGAATCAGAATCTAAATTCTGTCACAGTACAGATGGCACCCAGAATTTTTAACCAGGTGTCCCATCCCAAAAATCATCCAGATTTTTGTCAAATCCAGATGAAAGATTCACTGTAGTTTCATTGTGTTTTACCTTGATTACAGCCCTGTTATCAAAGTGCTCACAACATGACAGGGTTCAGCACACTCACCTTTGTTGTTTGTAAAGCAGCTATTAACACACCAGATTTTTCAATATAGCAGAAAAATGCTTTATGATTTTATGAGCACCTAACTCTGATTTAATATCTAATTGTTCTATCGGCTACATATAATGAAAGGCAAGTTTAAAACATGTAGAGCCTTAAATCTGATAAATATTATTAGTATTAAATTAAATTGCAGGAGTCACGCTAAAAGTTTCAACACCTAGCCAACCAAAACCACTTCCCCAAACTCTGCTGAAAACTTGCCAAGAATATTAAGGATACACTCAAAAATGTTACTTAGTTTATAAAACATAATTGCACTGTGAAAATCTTCTGAATGCCATCATTGAGGTCAAATGTACCTACAAAAGACATTAAGCTCCTATTCTAATGATACACAATACATATCATTCTGATGGATCAAGATGGCCATCTTAAAGTTGGCATCTAAGCAACAAGATTAACTTTACATACAATTCATATTATTGATGCAAAATGCAATATGTAGTACATATAGAAAATATAGTACAGTATGGAACAATAATGTCAAACATTTTTCTTCTTCCTTTCCTTTTATTAGACACAAAAATGTGAGCCCCATGGCCTAAAAAAGTAAGCCCCATGCAAATATTGTCATCATTTGCTATATGCTAGAATAAAATCTTGCTAGGATGTAACCATGCTCAAAGCATGGTAACAGATAAGTAGGGGGATCTAACTATAAATATACTTTAAAATAGAAAGAATCATCTTCATTCTCAATAAATGCAACTAAGTGCAAAAAAAAAGCTGAAGAGTCATCATGCAGTAAGGTCAAGCTTTTGTGCTCTTAAAATTCATGAAATTATTAGACACTTTACTAATCTGGTAACAACTACTTCTTGACACAGTTGATAGATCTAAAACTTAGATTTTGTTTTCAAATATTTCCTGGTAAGTCACTCACAGAAAATAATTAATAAACATAAATATCAGAATTATTGATAGAAAAACCATAGATCAATATTATTCTTCTACAATTAATAGGATTCTTAGCTTAGGCTTTTTAGCTGACACTCCTACAGTTCAGAGAGATTTAAAAAACGTTCATTAGGACATTCACATGGAAATACTTATGACCGTTAGGCTAGGAACTAGCTAAATGAAAAAATAATAGATACCATTTTCGTATATATTATAAAAAAACAGTTCTTATATCCCTAACGACTGATACTCAAATCCTAAAATTTTCGTTCCTTGTTCTTATTTTTTATTGAACATTCGTGAGAGCACTACCAGGCTGATGTTCCTCATTTTCACTTCAAAGAGTTTTCAAACATAAATAATGAACAACTAAGACCCCTAGAATTTTTTCCTCACCTGCTTAACAGCTTCAGTGTCTGGCTGTAATAGTTTCTTTAACAAAGCGCAAACATTTTCAGACATCTTGTTCGTTACTTCAGAAAATCTTCAAGCCACAGGTGTGGTCAACCACGCGGCACAGCGCTCCCATGTAAACAATGCACTTGCTTATGGCCTGAGGCGGGATTCGACGTAATTTATATAATTTAGCGCAAATTTGTCACATGCAAATTTATTTATCGGATGACACAAAAATTGAAAATACTACATAAGAATAAGAAAAATATTAAGCTCATAAGAAAATTATTTAGGAAAATCCATTTTTTTTAATTTGAATTACTTGTAACGGATGCTTGGAAATGATTTATGAAACATTTCTTCTTGGATTATTGTAAACATAAATGCAGAATATATATACGGAATCTACATATATATGAATTTTTTTTGAAGTTATTTGGATAACAATCAAAAAATCATTTCTCTTTAAAGATTAATTAATACACATGTTTTAAACCAGAGGCCGTTCCTACACACCGACTGGCATACAAAAGTAGGTACTGGGTGGAAAGTACCAAGATGGAATAGGTGAGATATGTGAGCCATTTTAATTGTTGNAGACGGGGAACAAAAATTATCTTCACATAAGCCCTTGTTATAAGCTTCATTTTGAGACTAATTTGAGGTCTCTAGACCAATCAGGTAAAAAATACAGAGTAGAACATTGAGGGTATGTACAATAAATGTTCGGAGGATCGCACCTTTTTAGCACTGAGGAAGCTATTAAGAGGGCTAAATTGTATATGTGCGGATGAAGCAAGTTAAGATCTTTCGTTTGAAAGTAATTTGAGCTCTTTTAATAGAATAGATAAGATATAAGAGGTAAATGAAATAGTTTCTTTAATTTTGGGATTTCTTGGTACTTTCTACCCACTACCTACTTTTGTACGCAGGTGGGTCTGTAGGAACGGCCCACCGGTGGTTAGCAAGGTGTATGACAGGCCGAAACAGAGGGTGCATGTGAGCAAAAGTAAAGGAATGAGAGGTCCGAGAGATGGAAATATAAGGAAAGTAAATGTTAGCTTAAATGGACAAACGCTGAAAGAAGTTAGGGAATTTAGATACTTCGGAGCACGCGTGTCTGCATGTGACTGATTGAAAATGATTTGACATGCAAATTTGGAAAAAAGGTTATCAGATGTGGGAAACTGTAGCACCCGGTAGCTTGTACATTCCTAACCAAACTGAAGTTTTGAAGTTTAAATTACAAGTAATTTACCGTAAACTAAATTCTAAGATTTAAAATTTAATTTACCGTCAGAGCTTTTCAAAAAACTTAACATTATTTCCTCAAATAACTCAAGATTAAAATTCGCTCAAATAATCTACATGAAATAAATTAAGTTTTCAATTATTTTATATAAACAATTCGCTAGCCAGTTTTTACTTATGAACCATTTCCTTCGCCGTGGCAGCCGCGCAGCCATCTTTCTCGCCATTTTCAATTGTGCGTTCTCTGAAGACGAACGTTCCGTAAGCATCTATCATGTAAGAAGTTTAACTGTGTGATTAAGTTTTAAGTGTCGATCATCGCGGACAGGCTGTGAGCTTACCAAATCTTTAGCACGTATTGCATCGAATTTCAGAACGTGTTTGTTTCTACGTGTGTGTTCACGCGTGCGCCAAATTTGGGCACGTGTCGTGATTACGGGATTTCGTGCGCTATTTTTGGCATTTTTATACCTGTCTTCATTTTTACTGATTAGAATTTGATTTGTATTTTTTAGGTTATGGGAACCTATCACTTTATTTCAATGACCTCTGCTAGTAGTAAGTAGTGCATTTGGTAGCGGTTCTTGGCCGAGCAGCAGGTCACGTGGGGATCTAACGATACTCCGAGGGGAAATAAAACTCATCGATTATATTAATATCGTAAACTAATTAATAGGGCACTTATGAGCCGGGCAGAAGGTATAGTATACTTACAAAAACGTGAAACAAGGAGACAGGGAGAATACCATTAATTACGCTGGGGAACACTTTTTCAGAAACTTTGAGTTGCATTTGATGTTTTA
>VOMN01018238.1:0-20187 GCA_014899125.1 Orchestia grillus
GATGTTTCCAAATATTTACCCTACAATATGGATCCTGGGCATTCCTTATTCTAATAAACAAGATTTAGATAGAATAAAATTCTCGGGTCCGTTCATAAAATAATAGCGAGACTGTCAGATAAGGCAGTCCGTATCAGTGACACTGAAAACAACTTTATTTCATGTCAGAGTTACCGTAAATAAGAGGGCATCTCAAGAACTCACCATCATTTGTCCCACCATCTTTGGCCGGTCGCGTAAACTACTATTCTATAATTGGTGTGACTGTATTCTTCCGTCGTTCATGGTGTTGTCAGTTTGATACCATCAGTACTCTTTATTAAAGATCCGGATCAACATTTTCAATGATAATTCTAGAGCACTCCCATCAATAAATCTCTAAATTTTATAAAAGTATCCAGCAATGAACTGGTCACTTGATAAATATTTACTGTGTAAGACTGGCAGTGTCTTTGGCCAAATGCCGCTGCTCAACGTGCCTCTTGAGGTGACTCTTTTGGTTGGTGCCGTAGGGACAGAGGTAACACCTGAAAGGTTTCTCCCCGCTGTGAATCATGTAATGAATCTTAAACTCGGACTTGAAGCCAAACCTTCGAGGGCACCCGGGGCACTGATACAGCTTTTCGTCCGTGAGTAGAGAAGGCAGGTCTAGCGCCTCGAAGGGCAGGAAAGGCCCATAATAGGTGGTGGGTCCGGCAGCTCGCGGCCCTCCAGGTCTCGCCACCACGGACGGACTCCCTCCAACAGATGGGAAAATGGCCGACAAATCCACTCGTGACGCGCTCGTACCAGCTTCTCGCATCAGAAACTGCTTTGAAAACTCGTTGTGCGGTTGCTTGTGATAAGAACTGTTCGCGAATTCCGACTGCGATAAGCTAATAAAAGTTGTCGACGAGGGAGTGAAGTCATCCTCAAGGTTCAGTTGATGTTCGTAGTTGCGTCCCCCATGGGGACGATGTCCATGCCGCTGCCGGGAGCTGGGTGCTTGCGATGAGTCGAGGCGTGAAAAGTAATGTCCGACCTATAAGAAGAAAAGGTATTATCATTATTTTATGCTTTCTTGTCACAGACAAGCCAAAACTGAAAATACCAAAGCGATTCTCAGTTCTCCAATACCATTGTAATTCGCGTCCAGACGAAAGGGAAAGGGAAGGGGTTACGCACATCTTTCCTTCCCTTTTAGGCAGAGTAACAGTACAATTATTTAGTGCAAATAATTCTTAAGCCATTTGTGGAATATTAAAAACCAAGAATAAATGGCCTCGTTATAGTGGAGAAGGAAAGAGTGATGAGACAACATTTAGCAATACATGAAAAATTATCTTCGATTGCTCCTGGTGCCTCGAATAAAACAAATTTTGCGTCAGGAAGAGGTCATGTCTAACAAAGGGTACGGTTGCTCAGGGGTTGAACTGAAATGTAGTTTGAAAAATACCTTACTTTCAACTGAAGCCATGAAGAGAAGAGTTAACAAAGAAAAAACACAAGGCTTACGAGAGACAGAGGCGTCTTAAAAGAGAATAAATGTTCATGCATTATTATTGAACCACACGTGGTATTGTATAAAAATTGAAACAACTTTTCACGTTCTCGAGGTAGAAGGGGGAATGATAAGGTTCCAATTACGAAATGAAAACCATAACACCACAACGAAAATAATGGAGAGCATCCTCGAGCAGCAGCACTGTAGACCAGGACAATCTGGTCGGGCGAGAAACTTGCGACACATTTCAAGTTTTTCAGCAGCACTGTTCCACAGACTGCTTGTTCAGAACACAGTGAAGTCAATTATGTTCGTCGATGTGATCTGTCGCGCCTTCCTATAACGAACTTGACCAAAGACTCGTTCACACTTCCACTATCGGAAGAGGCTGCTTAATTAAAGGTAGTCGAGTACGACAGTTCACAAAGATTAGAATAATTTGATTTAACCTATGACAAAACTCAGCGCATCAGACCCATTCAGAATCTAAAATAAATGAAGAAGTGATAGAAACAGAGGCATGGCGCACATCATGACGTCTGGCAGCACTTGGAAGTAAAGCGAAATCTTACAACAAGGAATGAGCTGTAAATTTGTACCATCAGAATCGCACGGCAATAATAAAGCAAGAGGGAAATTTTCACACTTTTCTACACGTTATATTCTGCTACTACCTTAGTGTCAAAGAAAAATGAACAATTTTACAATGTTCATTTTTACAATGATTCACACCATATTGCCGTACAGCCCTGAGCAGAGAACTGCGCGTCTGGCTCATCGATTTGACCTTTCATTTGTTGGGCAAAGTCACCGTGAAAGCAGGTGGCCACATAGAAGAATGGCCACTTTGTCACACGATCTACGAGTTCCTTAAGTAGTTTTAAATAATACAAAATTGATTTTTAATGCTTACGCTTTGTTTAAATGAATGTCGAGCTCGTCGAAGCGAAGCAACTCAATCCCAACATTTCAGATGGCAAGTAAACAGTAGTATATCACAAGCATTCTAAAGTTCATTTTAAAGCATTAAAAGAAGCACAGTCAATGCTATCAAACAACGTATGATAACTTCTCATGAACGAATAATGAAATTATTTGTATTGTCACTTCTAAGTTGAACTATGAAGTTTCAAAACGCTAATCAATATATAGCACTGCAATTTAATTCAACACTTCCAAAATTTACACCTGTTATATACGACAGACTACTCCAAAAGTAAAGTTAAATACCCATTTGAGCTCATTGAAGGCATTGGTACCATTGCATAAATTAACCAGCAGCCTTCAAGTCTTCCGTTCACTGAATATGACGCCGATCTAGTAAAACAAATTACCAGAGAATCTACACACAGATCCGCTCTCGTAATGTACGATGAAAAAAATGAATACATTCAGGGAAACCAAAATTGCCGTCACGCTTTCAAGCATCACGTTCTGCATGCGCCAACACCGCACTCATGCCAAGTTCCTTACTCGTGTTTTGAAATGATGTGGAGTTTGAGGTTGTTCTTTTGATTGCAGCGGAAGTCACAGAGGGTGCAAGAAAAAGGTTTCTCTCCGGTGTGGACGAGGTAGTGGCGTTTCAGCTTATACTTCTGAACAAAACTTTTAGAGCAGACTGGACACACAAACATGCCATCGCTCCTAGAGCATGCCGAGAAGTTCACAGAAGAATAGGGAGGGACTGCAGCGGTGCCTGCTGCACGCGACGGTCCCGACGCCTGAAGCGCTAATCCAGCTGGAGGAACCATCTCACGAAAACTGCCAGTTGGAGCAGCAGGCACTTCCTGCGGTGACGCAAGGGAAGTCATGGCACGGGAGAAAGAAGCAATACCAGGCACCCTCTCGGAAGATGAGATGCCACTTGCTCCAGAGGACACTCGAGGCGGCTCCTCACAACGGTGGGAGAAGGACCTCAGCGAATTACCCCTGGAGACCGTGGACCCGTAATGATGCGCACCTCTCCCACCGCTCCACGACGGCAAGAAAGTGTCGAGCAGAAGGGGTTCAGCAGCGGCAGATGAGCTGTTCTGCACCGATGGTGAGACCTAAGAATAATTGCAGGGAGGTAATACAAAGCGGTACTTTGGAAATTGGTTGGATTTTTAATTGTACTACACCTCTTAGGTACATCGGCGTGTATGTGCCAGACTTAGTACATAATAGGCGATAACATACATTTCGGTATACAATAAATATCTTGCAAATTGAGAAGAGCATGATTTTCACACCTAAATACATGTATACAGGATAGAATACGACGAGGCATAACATTTTCTACTGGCTCTGCGAAGAAAAGTGATTCTAATTTTTCACGCATACAAGATCAAAAACGAAGAAAACTTTTTAAAATTCCAGACTTCGATAACTTTTATACACACTAAAATACAAAACTGCACTAGTAGCAACGAGGAAACACTCGTAGAACCGGCCAACTAATTATCAGAGACCCACAGAATCACAAGAGGATACAAGTTATTAACAGGAACATTGAGCAACATAGCCTATGATTAAGGGTACTTCGTCAATACATTTGCTAATAAAAATAAAGAAGTATCTCCCTCACAGAACAAAGACTTACGGAAGAAATAGAACTTTAATCTTATGTCGTTCCGTCCCAGTCTCCCATTCAACTATACGCCAGTCTTTTCATTAGTCAACATACCTATAAAAAATAGCATTGGTAGAACCTTTCCCCAAGTACTTAAAATTATCAAGAGGTATCAAATACACACGCAGCGCTCATCCCATTGTTATTGATTCTCTAACTGTAGTAGGTTTCCAAAACGCGTGGGGATATTTGGCTCCACTAAGGAAACCGAACGTCGGTCTTGTGCCGGCACAGGAGATGCATTTTGAGGTTCGTCTTCTGGTTACACTTGAAGGAACAATGAGGGCAAGTAAAAGGCTTCTCTCCCGTGTGAATGAGGTAATGTCGCTTCAGTTTCGACTTCTCGGCGAAAAGCTTCTTGCATACGGGGCACACAAACTCTCCGTTCTCTGTGACGCAGTCAGAGAAGTTCACCAGAGCATACGGAGTGAACGAATGTGACGGCGCATCCAGCGCATCCCCACGAAATGATGCAGGACTCAAGAACGATGGTTGATGACCTTCGCCATTGTCCAACTGTGATGAACCCTCAGTAGCAACCATCAGTGAAGCAGAACGATCTCTTGCTAACGTCTGTGAAGAAGGACCGTCTCTTGAGGCAGGCATCCTCGCGGTTGGACCAGCTGCATGCATGGCAAAAGAAAAGTCTTCGACGGCGGAGGAGGAGGAGACCCCTTGGCTCGGCCAAAGTTGCGACTGAACCTTAACTTTGTCCGGTGATTGTTGGTAAGAGGACGGGCCTGGGTCAGCGCGACTTGCCGGGGTTTGCGGTCCCGCTGGAATATGATGACCCAGAACAGACGAAGTCCCAGCTGCCGAGCTCTGGAGTCTCCTTGTAACCTACAGAGACAAGTTATAGGCTGGTTATTTCTCTCGTTCTCATGAAACTTCGATTGGCAGTTATAATAAATTTTCCTTCATGTATCTTGACACAGACGTTAATCTCTTGCTCGATTTTGATAACGTTCTTTTTGAGTCAATTTGAAGACACTATTTTAAGGAAAATATCCAACACACAAATAAAACTAACCACTAAAATACTTTGGAAATTTTCACTAAAATAAAACAGCGTTAGCCACCATATTCAAACTAAAATGATGAAAATCCAGTGGTTAATGCACCAACTCTCTCAAGAAGTGGTGTCATCAAACCAACGACAACACACTGAACAATACATGACCACCTCAATGACATCGTGAGATACGCTAAAAATACATCATTATATGAATCAAATATCACCACGCCCGGCGACACAGAAGAACAGTACGTTACTGCGCTGTTGTTCAAAATCCTCTTTCAATAGGGGAATTTTGAAATATCGACTTCGTTTATGGGGTAATTCAGGAACAGCATACGCACATCTTACCATCACCAGCGGTACGTGACATTGAATTAGATTACCAAGTTTAAAACTCCATATCCACATGAGCAGTGATCCAGAGAGAGCGTTGTGAAGGGGCCATCAGGCATGGACAGTCGAGGGTGGGGAATCTACGCACACGCAAGGAAGGGACAGTGGACATGAAATAAATGTAGCGGGGGGAAAACGAGCGCAGTGTGAAGCCCTTCCTTGGCCGATGAAAGTCGCATAGCGGTAATTACTTCCATGCTGCGAACACTCCAGCAGTGACTTGATGAGAAGGAGAAGGAGTTGTAGAACATATCTGCTAGGGCTTCAGAGGCTTAGATTATGCCGCTTCGGGCAGTGCCCCAAGGGCTGCGGCATGTGACACGCCAGTCAGCGCGACGACTAGTCGGCAGTATTCGGTGCCTCAAATCTCCCGACAGGCTGCGGCACGCTCGGGCAGACAGTCACGAGCGGCATGATCTTCTCTACAAAAAGACATTTGAAGATCTACGTGCAGTATATTTTCTCTCTGCGCAATGTATTCAATTTTACGCAAGGAATTCTTCTATCCCAGGCAACAACATTTTTTCTAATTCTTCGAAAGCACGAACTTGGAAGCAAAGACGTTGTGCCCCTTCCTTCCACCCAGCGGCTTAGTCGCTTCTCAAACTCGGCACCCGCACGTGTCGAGAATTGACGACAAATGAGTGACGTTATACAGAGCAATTTCACTTCTGCCTTACTTTTGATTAACAACCATAATTTCCCGTCTCTTCTCGGTCAAACCAAATGCCAAAAAATTGAATGCTGAAACTTTGCTCTTGAGCTCAGGCTAATGAATTTCCTCTCTTCTATATAATACCAAGAATAAATTAAACACAAGTACAAATAGTACTAACGCTAAGTTTCATGGGAATAGTGGGCTTTTACTATCGTCTCGCAATTAGAGGAGTTAGGAAATAGCATCTAATTGCATGCTGTTATTAGAGTTACAGCTCGACTACACAATGCAATCGGTTGAACTAAACAGGGCTGAGCCGTTTCACCGACTTTGAAAATGACAATTTTTACACCTAATTCAACGCTCCGCTAAGTCGTAGTTTAAATTACTAGTGGAATATCACCAGGTGAGTCGAGCGAAAAAATTAATATTTTTTGTAGTTGTCACACTTGCGCAACAGCTGCAGCTGACCCGGAAGTTATATTAAACATCACCCAGAGCCTGTCCATATATTAATCTTCTTAACAAATTACCCTGAGAAGGCCGGCGATTCATTCACACGTCAGTGTAACCGACAGTAACCGTGTAATTGAAACAACCGCGGCCACGAGATATCTGGGGATAGTTCATAAGGGGGTCAAGTCATTGAGGAATTTACTGAACGCAGCCACAAGCAGAGGAAAATGTCAACGGAAATTTTCTAGACGCCCCATGCTCCTCCCTAATTACTTACGCTCCTCTTCACGAAGGATAAATTCGATGTGCACATTTTCCTACGCATCACGCATGATGACGCCCTCTACCACAGCACGGCGCTCCTTCGCTTGATGTAATGACCGTATGTCCCATGTGGACGCAGGGACACCCGACTCGCGCGTGTGCGCAGTGTTGGACGTTTTCCTGATCTAAAAACATGTTCATAAATCTTGATACCGTCGTATATTTACCGGTACTGTTACGCAATTTTGTTTCTCTGAACAATGAAAATAATTCTCGTGTCCATTGACGTGCGTTCTCGTTTTCAATTTTTGTCGAAACGCAAAAAATACGAAAACTTGTTGCTTTAATTCAACAATTTTAAGCAGTGACCTGAAGAACTTGTTCGCTCTCGAAACTAAAAAGAGGGAAAATAACAAGGAAACACGGGAACATTCTCCACACAAATATCTATTACGAACATCTCTCAGGTAATACATATGATAAACACATTATAATCAACATCTATTGCAAGCTACCAGCACATAACAAAGTGCGCTGGTTACAAATAAAATCAATTCCAACTAACATCTAACCTAAGCAGGTTGTTACAAAGCATTTATCACGGATTACATGGCTCCATTGCAAGCGCTGTAAAAAGAAACGAGATGCAAGCGACGTCTGTAACACGTAACTTGGTTATGCTTAGCTCTCACCCATATTGACATGGTGGCAATTAACACACTCAGCTAATAACATTATTCACCGAACATAACACAAATAACAAGCTCCTTACACGTGACTAGACAAGCTGCTGATACACTCTGACACGCTGCCAACACTCACCACAAGGAGGTACCTGACGTCAATGAGTAGCCATAGGAGGCAAATAGAAGCGCTAGACTTGGAATGATTCATTCACCTAACGAGAACAGTACCACAACTAGTTACTATCCTACAATCGTGTTAAAATAATTTCTTTCCAGCGACCACTCAAAGCTGCGAACATGGAGGGAAGCGGTTTTACATGGCGGCTCCCACCTGGACGTGGTGGGCGCGGTAAGCCCCACAACTCAACTGAATTTGGTGAGACGGTGCTTAGCGTACACATGGACGTTGTGTAAGCTTAAGGTAGAGGTTGTCCATCACGAGGCCTTGAGATACGTATACTAAAAACGTCTAACAAATAAAATTCATTTCGTGAAAACACGAATTTGAGAATCCTCATACTTTTCTAGTGTTGGAGTTGCGGTTACCAAAATCGGTAGGGCCCGTAAATACCGCATGAAATGAGCATCGAAGCAGCTGCTCATGTGCGCCAACTGGGCTAAAATCGCCAAGCCGGAATTTTTTGATAAGGGTAATTTGAAATATTTCATAAAAAGCAATTCAAAACTAATAAATACAATAGAACGAATACTTTTAGCCACAAAAAATTTCTACCTAAACTACCATCCATCGAAAAGCGTCCAAATTTACGTAACTTGATTAAGGTTCGGTTCCATTTAAATGCATGGAAATAAACCACTCAATGAAAAGTAACTGAGTGGATACCAGAAAAGAAGAACCCGAGTTCGACGATAGAGCCACATGAAATGTTTCCAATTCGACCATGGTGCACGTACACGGAGTGGACCTGGCGCATTGAGTGGAAGCCTAAATCTACCGAACAAGAGATGCACTTGAGAACTGTCAGCGCGCGAAAACGATCATTTTCACCTGCAAATTACTGCGTCAAAACGAACAAAATCGCTGCTAAGAACACAATTCTTTTTTAGAAAAGGGTGACCTCAAGCTACACAGTCACGTCACGGAGAATTAAGTTCCAAGGCGTACGACACAGGCAGCGCCAGATGCATTACATTCAATGTAGCCCGTTGCCGGGCACTATGACAGTGCAATTCTGACTTTCACAAATTTAAGTACATTGTGTCACGTCATTATGGGCAGCAAAACTGTCGCTGCGATTTACTTCAGCTGACATTTTTGGAGCGAATGCATTGCAAGAACACTGGAATTGTGCGACAACGCGGTAAACAACATCGTGATGTAGAATCACATGAGCAAAATATATTGAAAAATCGCCAACGCGCCATTCAACTCAACAAACTCTGAAGTATATCAAGCACTTTCACACATGATTAAATAATGTTTCTCAAAAAAAACATAAAATGTATAATCCAACTTCAAAACTCCACAGGTAACGAGTGCACATAATACAGCTCACAGGAGTATCAGACAGAAGCTCGGAGCACCGCCACTTGCCGCGGATGCCGTAACGCTCACAGTACAGCTCTGTACATCCTCCCACAATATTTGATGACGCACAGAAAAAATTTGCACTTGTCCATCACGAACAAATGTCATGGACAATAAATGTAAGGATGGCAAAGTAAAATTAATCAGTTGACAATTTTAATGCCACATCTGATTATTTATTTTCCCATAAACAAAATACATTAAGAAATTTGCCATTTTCCTCTTTTTGTTCAGCGTTGCATTAACAGATATTCAGAATAAATAAATTCTTCTTCTCATCAATAACCGTCACCGCGTAGCACTTCTCATTTAAATGCTTTTAAATACATTCAAAAACGAAAGCGCGAGCTGATTTATGTCATAGTTCTTGGAATTGGGAAGCAGTTTCGCGTCACAGTTCATGACACGCCCTACTTCCCGAGGCGGCCATGGCACGTCCCACAGTTACGCGCTACAGGGCGCACAGCCCTGCCCGTGCGATCCAAACTGCCTCCCCACGACTTTGGAGGGGACACCACGTATATCATTATTGTAGAAGTCAAACTGTAGCGAAAATTCCAAGCATGAAATCTACAATAACAGACCTAAGAGAAACATCTACTAAATTCCACAAAACAGCACACGGACCACAGCGTGAGATATTACCACGAATAAATTTTTATGATTGTCACACAAACAACTAAGTGAAATTGATCATTGTTTGATTCTGCACTTTTGAATATTTTCTTGGTACAATTTTATGCAAAAAATAATCGCTAACCTTCGGCAGCATGCAATATCAATATATTCTACATCCGGTCACCACACCAGCACAAATGAGGTTCCTGGACCAGAAGGAAAACTTTTTTATTACTTGGCGACTGCCGAACGTGCAGGCGTGTAGTTGGCCTGCCCCTAGTACAATATTACGAAGTTGCCAAGTCATAAGCGTCGTCGCACGGTTAGCTTTGATGTGCTCGTTGGCTATAAACCTGAACGGAGATCTTATACTCGTTGCGCGGAGAGATTTCATCACGATTTCAATTTCAGGCCATCTCGAAGCCGTGTTTGTTGCGCATGTGTATCTTAACGTTAACCTTCTGGTTGGACCGGTACGGGCACACGTGACACTTGAAGGGCTTTTCTCCCGTGTGTATCATGTAGTGGCGCCTGAAGGAATAACGATCAGGACACATGGCCGCACACACGGGGCACCTGTAGCACCCATTAGGCAGCGTCACTGTTTCCAAGACCAAACTTTCGTAAGGGACCGCTGTAGGCTGGAACGACGGTGCGGTCGAACCTGGTGATGTGATCGATGTTGTTCTGTGTTTGCTGGGGGAGGACTTGACGCCACAAGTGGTGCTCGGAGGCAGAGCAGGGCGGTCGGTGGGCGACGAACTAACGTTGTTGGATGCCAAAGCTCTGGGTAAAGACGCGTCCGCTACGACGTTAGAACTCAGCCTGACGGTCGAGTACGGTGCGGCGTCTGAGTTACGGACGCCTTCTCCGCTAACAAGATCGCTGGGCTTATCCTGGTAGTTAGGGTTTTCCAGGAACGGGTCCATGGGGTTCACAAAGGGCAGAGGTCCGGCCGTGTCGCGAGGGGCGCAGGGCGCGGTTGAGAGAGCTCCCACCTACAGAGAAGAACATGCAACTCTTTATTGATTTGCCTTGCAAGGATTTCATTAAATCACAGTACCGGCATGGGCAACTTGGACAATTACAAAAGCTTTCCAGGAGCATACTGCGCTCATTTTCACACCACTTTCAAATACAAATTACCCTTGTTCACAAAAACAAGTTGGCTGTCCAACTCTTGTGTACGGACATGGACACCGAATTAATGCCACCGGCGGTTGACTGCTTCCAGGAAGTATTCCATTTAACGTGAGGGTATCCGTGCAATAAAAGAAGTCGGGTAAGACTCTCGTGTATATTTGACAAAGATTACTTTAAATTCTAGGCAATTAATAATATAAATAACCCGGAATCACGAAGCGCTGACGTACCATGTAACAATAACCAAGCTGCCAATAGGAGAGAGCACAGCACCACTGGAACTACAGAAAAGGTTTAACTGCGGTGACAATAGTCTTGTTCAAGCTTCGGACCACTGAACAGTTGACAAAAAAATATCCTGTGCCTCTGTTTGCGTATCGTAGGATGACACAGCCATTATTTCTACTGATGACACGATGGAAACTAGTCAAATTATTTCCCTCTCGATTATGATCATCGTAAAGATGCAAAGAGAAGCGTTGACAAACAAGCGCATCATTGCTGACTCAAGACAAATGAGCTCGTAACATAGCAGCAACTCACACAATGCGCGTGCTTTCACTCAATGTTCAATAATGGCATGGAACAGAGAACAGACAAACAAAAATAGCTGCAACGTTTTTGTGTGAAAGAAACCAAAGTCGTCTTAGAAGCACCTGAAATTAAGTTTATGATCAAATTTGGAATCAACGAAGTTCACCCTACCAATATATCGTACACTCACGCAGACAATGAATGTATCTAAGAATTGATAGTAGTGCGCACCTGATAATTTGATGTATACCACAGGCGCACCTGTTCGACACACACCTAAGAGGCGCACCAAAGCAGTTTCTCTCGCAGAAGCTGTTCTACCAGCTCAAGTAAACACGTTCTTGTAAACATCGACATCATTTGCATTTCTCGTGCTGCTACCACAAATAAACAGCGCGCCTAAATCCTGACACTGAGAGTATTCGGAGCAGCGTACCATCACAGAAATCAGCATAACCTTTACAACAGTTTCGTTAGAGACTGCAAGTGCAAGTACAACGGTTCCTACTTAAATCCGGAAAGAACCTCGATAGAAGATACACTACTGACACGTGAAAAGTTCCACTCGACGACAAAATATTATTCGGAAAAGCATCAGACCCTTACCAGGACGTTCCTAACTATTTTAACTGAATCCTAACACGAAAACCGTAACCCTGCAAAAAATGCTCGAAAAAGCATCAGTTTCTCAAATTTCACAACTCACCTATTCCTCCCTATGGATACACCCAACAATATGTTACTGAGAGTGTTAGGTCGATAGAAGACGCAACCACACACAAAGAACTAGTGCATCACAGCACTAGTGCCCTTGAAGTCCCCTTAGCAGTGCGTAGCGCATTTGCCTTCCATTAAGGAGACCCAGGTTTAACTCCAGACACGCGCTCAAGTTCATTTTCAGGTGTTCACAAAGCGCTTCGATTGGGAAAAGAAGATTAATCCCATACTCCTCACTGTATCCTGGTGATCCGTCAGTTATTATAAGGCTTTTCAAACCCTAAAATGTTGCACATCAACTTGGTTGGAATGAAGCAAGTTTTCTTCCCACAAGTATTGACACCCGGTGTGCCAGGGTCCGTTCCAGAGGTGCAGGCACAACGCAACTCACGCCTCCGGTAAACTCTCGAAGAAAGAAATAGAGAAAGAAAAGAGAAATAGAAACTTTACTTATTCCCACAGAGTGATACAGGAGATGTGGGTTTGACCTTCCCTTCCCAAGGTAAGCACTTCGTAGTTCCACGAAAATCGACCTACGCAACCGAGAGTCGAATCCTAGCCTCTTCACTGGAGCTCGGAGCGCCTACCGCCGCTGCGCCGTGGAACCCGAAGTGGAGGGAGCAGGCGCACGATCCCTTTTTACATGTGTCGTTTGTCAGTCTGAGACTGTCGTTTTCAAAAACTTTTTAGCTGTATTCACAGCGCATTTACTCATCAAGCAGCACCATAAAATACCAAGAACGTAGTCTCTGCAAGCGGGTATAATATCACTACAAATGACTGCACCTGGCTCAGTAATAAACTAAAAGTACAAACACTAAACAATTTCAAGAATTCGTTCCAGAAGATACGTCGTAAAATCATCCGAGTTGATAATTTAGCAGCTCACAATAAACACATCGCCAGGTCTCGTCGTGCCAATTTGGGAATTTCTGGCACTGGATCTAGCAGTACTGGGCCAAAGCACACACACATTTGGCTGTAGAGGAGTGGAGAAGTACCATGTGGTCAGATGAATCACAATTTTGCTTCAATAGCAATAATACCCGCCGTCGCGTTCATCAAGGATCTCAAGAAGATGTGCAAGGGGCGATACAAGTAGGAAGAATAAGGTCTCTCAAGTTCTATGGCGATTTTAAAAACGCAAAAGTAGGTCTTTTAGTACAGGTATCCAACCAATTCAACCAGCATGGCTACGTTGACTGCTAGATGTTTTCCTATTTGCATAACATTTCAATGAAGAAAGGCATGTTGCTTTGCTCATCTTTCAGGATGACAACATGTCGGGTGTATTGGGCTAGAGCTGTCATTAACTAGCATAAGTCTTTCAGGATATGTTAGGAATTTAGATTGGCCAGTTAAGTCCCCGAACAGAAAATCCGTGAGACCCCCTAGAATGACAAGTTAGACATCGAGAAGATCGTCTACGTACTGTGAGATCAGTTTAAAACTAACCACGTGTGTACATTAGGACACTTGTAAACTTAATGCATTTGAGACTTGCTGCCATTATTCGCGCTCGAGGAGGTCCTATACCATATTAATAACAGGTGAATTTTTTGTCCTGGGAGCTGATGTTAAGTAGTATTAGAGAGCATTACCGCGGGTAAAACTACGTGTATCAAGAAAATTATGTAATAGACCAATACATATTCATAAACAAATATTTTTACTGTGCTGAAAAAATGACGCAACACGAATCACTGACAATCTAGTAGCGCACTTACAGTTGAGCAGAGACGCAACAGCGAGCGGGCGAGAGATAATATTTGAATTCAAGAATAGATCGAGACTGAGAATAGACTGAGCTCAGAACATTAGTGATGCCACCTTCCTCTATCACACGCCACGGATTTTCTGGAGCACTGCAAGTCAGCCGTGTTACAATACTTTGCTTGCGTGTTTTTCAATGGAAAGATATACCCAGGCTTAGCAGAACGATAAGCTACACATACGCTACTCTCTACTGCAAAACACGGGCAAGAAGCTAAGCATGGCATGACGAGGACCTACGTAGTGCATCTGGAACATCATGAACTGAGCTCGTTTACCAAGAGAAGGTAACGGTGAGAAATTCTGTAATGTAGACATAATAACACATTCGACCTCTCCTACAGGAGGTAGGCAGAGAAGACAGAAAAAACGTGTAGCCAGTTTTACACTGAAGGCCAAAAACATTAAACGGCAACAGCTATGTCCATGAATCAACATTCCCACGGATTTACGCGAGGAAAGCCAATTACTATGAGGTAGAGAGCCTATGGTACTTTGGACCCTATGAACCACGCACCTCCGACTGAGAGTTCCGAGATCTGCTTCTAGTAACTGATCCTTCGAAGGCTAAGGAGGGTTTTCTTAAAAACGTACAGAGAGGACTGAAATCAACACTAGGTCCTAGGTACAACAGGTTCTCCTACGTTGCTCAGAACACACACACACGGCGTTGTGCCCCCAGACCGAGGGTGATTTTCGATACATTCTTGGCTACCTATTGTTTCCTGCATACTAGAGAGATTCTTGTGGCAAAAATTGGCAAGTTAATCATTCCAACTGCGCTCTAAGAGCCCGACGCTATCTTGGTTCATTTGGCACAGCCCACTCCGTAGATGATGCAGCAAGAGGAAGCCGTTGGTGAAGCACGGAAATATAGAACAGAAATCCCATTTCTCGCGAAAGAGGCTGACAAATCGGCAACGTTCACGAGAGAGCAAGAGGAAGACATAATTACCACGATAATACGAGGGGCATTAAAAAATACGCGGAATTTTGTAATTCTTCATAAATTTTTTATACCATGGATCTATTATTTAACATAACCTCCGTCAAGATCGATGCACTTCTCCAGGCGGTGCTTCCATCCTTTTAGCCCGTTTTGAAGATATCTGCAGACCCCTTTATGAACCATGTTTTTGCTGCGCGTTTTACTTCATCAGTGCTATTAAAATGGACACCTTCTAACTGTTGTTTGAAGTTTGGGGAAAAAAAAAGTCAGATAGGGTTAGGTCTGGGCTATAAGGTGGATGTGGCAGTAATTCCCATCGAAATTCTTTGAAAAGCTTTTTTGTAATGCGTGAAGAATGCGCTGGGGCGTTGTCGTGGTGGAAGAGGATTCCACGATGGAACTTTTTTGGACGCTTTTTAGTTAATTCTGCTCTCAATTTCCTCAGAGCTTCTAAATAACATGCAGTCTGTGACAGTTTTTTGACCTTCTAAATAGTCAACAAGTACGAGCATATTTTACCTTGTCGATACTCGGGTCATGAGAGCATTCCGCGTATTTTTTTTAATTACCCTCGTATATAATGAACTACATTGATTTACAATTAATTGATCGTGTAGCCGCTTCTTAGATGTACCGCTGATGATCTCTAAAGTCCCAGACACACTGACGAGGACGGACACAATCTTGCAAAAGTGGTTAAAACGTCCCATCTATTTCCTGACGGAATTAAAATTCTAATTTACTCTTAAGTATAATTACTATCAGCGCGCCCCATACAGTTCGTGTTTTTCTAATATGGAGTCTTAGATACTAATAAGCAAAATTTAGTTATTGAATATGTTTCCAGTAGTAAGTTAAACTCAACATAAAACACCAGATGCAAAGTAATTCAAAAATTGATAAGCACATTATGCACTTATGATGACCAAATTATAATAATAGGAACGCAACCACTGCTTTAACATAGCTACATTGTCGACAAAATAAAACTTGATGAACACCAAATTCAAGGAGGGCCAAAATATTATAAACATTGAAACACTCGGTAGGCAGAGCACAACAGCGAGAGACGTTGCAAGATGCTGCGGTACGTGATTTAAGGAAGAGGCTGTTGCTGGAGGTCGCACTATGCGTCGGCAACCACCACAACGCGGGAGGGGTTGCAACCCAACTTGAATAACGGGTGTTGACCACAAGACGTTTAAGTAGCAGGAGTAACAACAACATCAGGACAACGCCTCCAAGTCCGCAATTAAGCACTTGTTCCATCAACAAACATACAATCCTTTAGTTCAGATGAATACTTGCACCGCTTTGAACTCCAGCGAGGCAGAGAGAAGCACGTCAAAACATCGAACTACGCACGGACAAACAAAGATCATCAGTATTATAGTCGCAGATTTCAGCAACTCCTACGAAGCGCAGTATCTATTCAATACTCAAGACATTATAGTTCAGCAGACTAAAGGTACATCGCCTTCAGCCCCACATTGCCATGAACTCGTGCGTCTTCCAAGTTACTATGGTTATATCCTAAGGAAGAAAACTTCGCTGTTTAAGTTTTAGCATTATGTGGATCGAGATGACCCCATTTTTTATCAGAAATTCTTGTAGAGGTTAATGAGACATGAAGGGTAACTGTTGCTTGATAACTTATGAAATTCGACATTAACAGGAATGACAGTAGAAGCTGCTCAGAACAAAACCGCCCAACAAAACCATTTATTTACAAGACTCTGACTGTTGACGAATAAAACCCCGAACTCTTACTTGAAACGAATACTACACCTGTCAAAGAGTTGTGTTACAAATAAATCAATGCTCAGCTTTTAGCACGTAGAGGCACGAATCATGCTAACACAAGTTTCTACGATATCTAGGAGGACTTCAAAATTCTACTAATCGAACTATACATATAGATATTTTCTACATTTTAAACTATACATTAATGATCTAAAGCCTACTCGTTAACATAGGTACTCTTGGAGCTGCAAACAGTGGTTTACTCTAATTATATAATCCAAAGTTAGAAGAGCATTAAAAATTTTGCCTAAGGAAGCGTGAAGGAAGTAGAGGCGTGAACGCTGATTTCATGGGCCCGAATGTTGCTAGAATTAGAAGAACGGTAGGGACACCGGGAGCAAGCGAACGGCTTCTCTCCGGTATGAGTGCGGATGTGTTTCTTCATGTCGCTGGTCCGCCACGTGTGGTAGCTGCAGTGCGGACACTGTATCGTCCGGCCTTTAGGCGCAGACACAAGCTGTTGCTTCACTGCAAAAAGGCCGCTGACACTGGACTGCATGTGCCCCGACTCGAGAGCGGCGGTAAGAGAGGAGGCATCGTCACCGTTATTGAGGGGGCTTAAATGTTGTAAAGGCAGAGGGTAATCTTGCAGATTTGAGGTGGAAGAACTTGCAGGTTTTTGTCCGTTCGGAATTTGATAGCCGGCCTCCAAGGGCGGGAAGGTCCAAGCACCTTCCGATGACGAGGCGCGCCGGGGGCTGCCACTCGGCAAGTCGCACGACTGAGCGTTCACATTCACAGAGGAGGCAGAGGGCAGTGGTTTAGAAGATCTCTTCTTCATCTGCGGAAGTGTAGAAGGTTGCGCTTCAGTCTAAGCCCAAACATAAGGAATTTCAACATACGCCCAATGCTTAAACACTTAACACTACTACAACGTATGCTCATGTTTTACTAAACGACAATTCAATTTTTCACAGGTCTTAAGAAAGTCACAGTAACGCAGGACTTCATTACAAAACTATCAACAAATTCTACAAACAACTTGTGCTTTAGTACTCGTGCCAAATCTAGCCCCCTTAATATCAACTTCATCTCTCGAAAACCCACTCAGACGTACATTGTTCTCGGCAGTTGAGAAGGGAAGTGTCTTCAGGAAAGTGTTAGCGCTGTATTACCGTTATTAAAACACGGTTTGACGATATCGTGAACATTTATCGTCACCAACGATATGTACCAGCCTGGCCACGCAGCTCGCTAGGTGTTGAGTTCAGTCGTCTTGATACACGCGTTGGCAACCGTTTTGATGTGGTAATCAACGCAAGCATCAGAGGGGTTACCCACTACAGTGAGACTCCTCAACGTAGGACGGTGTTTAAACGGACACGCATTTTGGATCTTCATTTTACCAGACATAATGCAATAAACCTTATGAACGTTTTCCAATTCCTGCATCACGTTTGCAAAACGCGATGTACAGCATGATTACCGGAGGAAATGAAATAAAGCACCACAAGAAAGTCCATCAGCCAAAATTACACCATGATGCAGCAAATTCCGTGCCCTTAAAGAACTCTAACTATGCTCCAAAATATTAAACGAGTGATCAAGCTAATAAAGACACACCAAAAAGCAGTTGCTATGATAAACACAAAAAAATGAACTCCAATGCATCCTAACATAACTTCTCATGGAAAAGAGACGTCTCCAAGCTTCTCCCAAAGGCAGCCTTCGCACATCCAAGAAGTGGCTTACAACTCCGGCAGACGGCAACATTACATCTAACGATGGTCAGCACTCCACTCGACCTAACATCATTTGTAGAAATATTTCTTACATGCAGTAATTCGATTCTTAAAATTAAAAAGCGCATGCATCCTCTCCAACTTTCAGATATTTTCTTGTGCAAGTTTCTCAATTCCTAGCAGATTGCACTGCCATTATTATCCCTAACTCCGCTCAACTGCCCGTACGAGTTAAAGGATAACACGTGCAAAAATAATTAAGGCCGATCTGAAGCGTGAAAGCGTAAAAAAATTGGAATTATCTGTGTGAGGTACAAAGATGCTACTATTGAAGATGATGTCATACGGTCAAGTAAATGTTTTCATTCATAATGAAAAATATAGATAATTAAGACAGATCAAAACCGAAAACTAAAAAAAAAACTTTTAGTGTAGCAAATTACATTTAACCTGGAAGAAGCCCAATATGAATACACTAGTACGGAGTTGTTAAAATATCACAAATACTACATACTTTTTAATTATTTGCATTTATTCAGGCTGCAATCGAAAGATAGAAGAGGTAGCTAAACTAAGCGTCTTCAAACGGTAAAATATGAAGGTAAATTTTTGAACAATAACCGACAACACATCAGGAAGTATAGAGTTCTAAAAACGTTCATAGCCTTCGACGAGCAGCTCTGTCCGCAACATTCAGGTCTGTCCAGAATCGAGACCTTTCATGCTCACAACAGCGAAGTCAAGAACTAATTTTGCACTAGCGATCATCAACCTAGAAAGTATAGCTGGACGGCACCGGCATCTGAGAGCTAGTGAGAGCCCATTATGAAGAGGCCGCCCCTGCAACGCCGTTAAAAAATTAACAGCTTTTCCCGTTTTAACACGTTGACTCCGAAGTGGGTCATATATGGTANTATAATTTTACCTGCGTGGAGAATCGGAGTCAACGTGTTAATGTTGTAGCTAAGGCCGCACAACGGTTCCCAGTGACTTCATGACAGTCTTTCAGCTTGTACATGTAAAATTTCTGAGAATTGCTTATGAAAGAAGACGCGAGTCACCTCTTGTACGAAAAATATCACATTCTCTCACAGAAGAAACGCTCATCCTCTCGTATAAAACACATCACATCTTCTCGCACGAAAACGTCGCATCCTTTTCAGTTGGACCTCTAAAATTCGGAAGCCGGCTAATCGTCTGCACCTTTAATCCGGTCCAAATTTCAACACACACGAGTAAGTTAAATTAACCGGTCGGCCACCGGCACACGGTGGTAATGCGCTCATGTATTTTAGGGTGCTCATAGCCCCGTGTCCCTTGGTTGGTTGGTGGGTCCTTCCGTCCGTCTCTCTGTCACGCTCGTAAGGATTTAGATAGGAGAAAATTCCCGGGTTTCGGTTCCTAACCAATGTGACTCACAGAAAAGGCAGTACGTATCAGTGATACTGAAAATAACACTTCATATCACAGTTAACGTAAATAACAGGGCATTTTAAGAAACTAACATCAATTGTCCCGCTATTCTCAGCGGGGCGCGCCTACTAGAAATATTATAATGACTTCCTGTGGTCTGGCAAGACTCCCGTCGGAAAGTTGCCCCACTTTGATGGTCAGGCCTGTAGTATAAAGCATGGACCGACTCAGAAGCAACTGTACGTTCCTTGATGGACCGCGCAGGACACACAAGCCGTGCACTGCTATCAAAACTATCGTAAGTTGTCGGACTAACGTGAAAATCTTACGTTCAGCGTACGATGATCGTAAGTTTGGTATTATTTATTAGAATAAGGGACGCCCAGGATCTACAGAAAGCTTGGGTAATAAATATAAAACCCAGTGGATGTTTCCAA